>WWET01003422.1:18086-28363 GCA_011038615.1 Limnodynastes dumerilii
CTAGTTTTCTCTTGGTTTCTCAATGGGACACAAAAAAGTTATTGCTATTCCTAATTTCTTCTTGTTTATTATAAAGAGCCAAATCTAAATATATCAGTGTGATTGCTGGAATAAACACTATCCTATGTGCCAGAAAACATGTTTATTTGTAACAATCTTCACTGAATAAATCTACCTGAGGATTGCTGAGTGTTTCAGATCTGTATCACTTTGAGCAGAAGATAAGATGGTGAGAATGTATCTTGGCTGAGAATGGCATTAGAAACGCCTGAGAATCTGTAGTCTGTAACATGCTATGAAAGATATGGATATATACACAATGTTTTTACCAGTGGTATAACTACCCTGGTGCTACAGGGGCCTGGTGGGGTCCAAGTCAGCTGCCCGTCCTGAACACATAGTGGATATGACAGCCAAAAGCAACAGCATTAAGAAGTCAGCACCTGACAGGCTTTTTATAGACTGTGCTCAGCACTCAGAGAGAGTCTGAGTGATGAGTGCTGTCCTCTGCCTCCAGGGTTAAAGGGGGAGCGTTAGGGGGAGTCGAGCTAGCAGAATACAGTACCAAGTTGTCAGCTGCAGGAAATTCACTTATAAGCAGAGCCTCTAATTGCTGAGCACTGTCTGTATAAAGCGCTTTTGCTCCTTGCTGGCCAAATGTGCACACGCAGGTTAGGTAGGTTAGGGAGGAGGAGAATCACAAGTTGCCCCTTCCCTTATCCAGATGTCTTCTGTGCTCATACTGTGGGGCTTGGCATTGTCTAGTTATTTTAGCTACCAACGCTGAACACCCATCAGCCAAATATGATATGTCTTAATCAAAGGAAATGTCTATGAAATAAAAAATTTGTGTCTTGAACTTAGCTTTTCCATATTTTTCTTGATGGGTGCAGCATGATGACAAACTATTACTAATATATCATTATCACTTAAAAGCAAGTAGATAATGGCATATTATGTCTTTCATGCCAAATCAAGACATTTTATAGATGGAATTACATCTTCATGCAATAACTCACCATCATTTCTTCTAACATGTCTTATAATTATGCTGCATATCATTGCTGCATGTTGGAAGGATTTGCTGAAAGCCCTAACTTGCAAGCAAGGGTTCACATTTAAAGAGCCAGCCAATTAACCCATTGCTCCTTTTCTCATTTAACAAAATATTTAATCTGTAGTGAAAGAAAATGTGACATTTTAAATGTATCTAATTATCTTGTGCTGCATAAATTGTACACCTAAAAGCATTAGCAATATGGGATTACTTAATTCAGATATTTTAATTGGATATTATGTGGTCCGTGTACACTTTTGTACAAGTCATTGTAAAGGTGTGATACTCAGAAATGTGCTGTGTATTTTAGGGTATGTGAATGGATTATAACACAGCACAAGCCAAGAAAAAGTATGTTCCTAAACACATGCAATGATAAGCAATCTGGACATACACCAATTTATGTTGAAAGGGCAGTATGAGGTGTTCTGAGGTTGGTGGACATAAACTAGCTTACATTCAAAGGGCGGTATGAGGTGTTCTGAGGTTGGTGGACATAAACCAGGTTACATTCAAAGGGTGATATGAGGTGTTCTGAGATTGGTGGACATAAACCAGGTTACATTCAAAGGGTTGGTATGAGGTGTTCTGAGGTTTGTGGACATCAACCAGCTTACATTTAAAGGGCAGTATGAGGTGTTCTGAGGTGGGTGGACATAAACCAACTTACATTCAAAGGGCGGTATGAGGTGTTCTGTGGTTGGTGGACATAAACCAGCTTACATTCAAAGGGCGGTATAATGTGTTCCAAGGTTGTTGGACATACAACAGCTTACATTCAAAAGACAGTGTGAGGTTTTCTGAAGTTGGTGGACATAAACCAGCTTAAATCCAAAGCGCGATATTAGGTGTTCCCAGGTTGGTGGACATACACATCTTACATTCAAATGGTGGTATGAGGTGTTCTGAGGTTGGTGAACATAAACCAGCTTACATCCAAAGTTCGGTATGAGGTGTTCCAAGGTTGGGGAACATACAACAGCTTACATTCAAAGGGTGGTATTAGGTGTTCCAAATTTGTTGGACATACACCAGCTTACATCTGAGGTTTATGTGTGGTGTGTATATGAAAGTTATATGTAATATTGAATTTAAAATATAAAACACGAATTTGTGACACTTTTAAGGGCATCACTATGCATCTGCCCAAGCCTGGTGGAAGTACATTCATGCACATTACAGAAACCAGATAGCCTTTACTAAAATGTAGTTGATTATCACAGACCAAATCCAGACTTCCGAAAAGAGGCTGTTTTCCAATTGCTGAGATCATGCGCATCTGTCCACGTGCAGATCTGTCATGGGGCCATTTGCAATAGTGAGAGGGAAGTGTAATTCTGCTATGTGGCAGAGGTGAAGTAGGCAAATAGTACAGTGAGGGTATGATAAGTGCCCTACAGGCTATCCAGATTCCTGCACAATCCCCATATTACATGAGGGCAGCACGGAAGTTGTAAAGTAGGAGCATGCCCTTGTGGTCTCCTCGTGTAAGGAGTGGTCTCATCTTACCTGCACTGCACAATAAATATTGTTTTTGCACTCCACTGTAAGTACTGTATATCTCATTCATAGAGGTGGCCACAATCTGCCTTACTACTTACAATAGCTAATGGGAACTTCTGCAGCCCCTCAAATGCCCCATTTCAACCTACAGAATCATACAGTGACCTCAGACTATGCATGCACTTACCACCTTCCCTATAATGACTGACAAAATCAGTGAGAGATCTCACATAAGAACTCGCAATATTCTCCCCATCTCCAATTAAATATTTCTATGCAGGAAGCAACAGGAACGCTTTTGTATTTTGAAACACCCACCGTGAGTAGGAGAAAGTGTTGATTGCCTTAAGTATTATATTAAATATGCAGAGAGCATACATGGTGACAGAATAAGTCAACAAAACACAGCAGTGCTCTCCCAGGTGTTTAAAGACATATTTGCAGCTGCTTCTAAGATAGATATAAGATAGATATTAGACAGATAGATAGATAGATAGATAGATAGATAGATAGATAGATAGATAGATAGATAGATAGACAGGCCCCCTGCCACACAATAACAAACAGTACACATATACTTGTGTGTCTGTGCATATATAAGCACTATATATCCATGTCTACATACACACACATAGGTATATACAACAATATATCTACAAACACAGCCATATATCGAAGGCATTACACTTTCATGTTTGCTGTTTTTTACTCTATTTACTTTGCACTTTTCTTGATTTTCCCATTGCTTCTCCTGAAGTGCAGGCCAACTGGGGACTGGGAGACGTCATGTGATTCATCTCCCAGTCAGCCTGTGTGTCATAACATAACTTACAACAGAAGCTGCAGCAGCATCCAATATTCAGGTCTCCTGCAGCTGTTTATGAGGATAGATGTTAGTAACTGACATCCTCTTCCTAAGTTTATTATCACATTAACTGGACTATGCTGGCGGCCATGATACAATGGGCCAGATCCAGAACTACGGCCGACAGGGAGCTTACACAAGTCATTTGCGTAAGTTCCCTGTCAGGAACATCTGTGCATGCGTGCAGCATATGTTCCCTTAGCATAAGTAATAACGTATGTAATGAAGTTATGTACGTCAGTACTTACGGGGAAGGGGTAGACACTTCACTTACGATGGCTCTATCTCCGCCATATAAGCTGGGATAGACACTTAAATGAAGGGTCCGGGTCGGGGGAAGCCCTGTTACGACCACGACCACAGACCTAGTCGTAATAGTTAAGGTAGGAATCTAGACACGTAAGTGTCTAGATTTACTACTGAAAGCAGGGAGTGCAGGGGGCTACGACTGCTTAAATATCGACCCCCATGCGCACGTAAAGCATGCGGGGGTCTGGATCTACCCCAATGTGCTTAAGAGGAGTATGTCAATCAATGACATTCTTCCTCATAGACAGCCGCTGTGGCTCTGAAGATGGGGGCCACTTTGTTTGTATGGGGGCCCTATGGTGATTAATCTGGGCCTGGAGGATGGAATCATCTCCCAAGAACTTCCCTAATTATGGGAGGAGGTGCATATTTTTGTACTTCAGTTCATTTCTTTCTTGTTCCACCACTGATCTGCACACAACAAATATTTACATTATACAATTTGACAAGTTAACTATATACAAAAGAATTTATTGTAAAACATTTGAATTTATATAATAGGAGTTTCATGAATTATTTTCATATATATTAATTAAGAATGGAATATTGATCACAGCTTCTAAAGGGTATTTTACAAAAGTCGATTTTTTAAAGCGATCGTGGTATTCACTAACAGACGCTTTTTAAACGCGATTTTAAATCCCCGTTGATATACATCGATTTTTGAAGGGCTAAATTGCTGTGCTTTTCTATAGAAAAGCACAGTGATTTTCCCTTGAAAAATCGCCGTCGCTTTCTGTTTAAAAAAAAAATCATAAGCGCAGCATGTTTGGAATGCTTAGCATGGCTGCGCTGATAGAACTACAAGGCTCAGCACTGCTTTTTGGGGAACCGGACACAGCGCAGCATGCTTAGAAGGCCTAACATGCTGACACTGATATTACTACAAGTCTCAGCAATGCTGGGCCTTGTAGTTCTATCAGCACAGCCATGCTAAGCATTCCAAACATGCTGTGCTTGCATTTTGAAAAGAGAAAACACATGTCAAATATATTGACATGTGTTTTTCAGGTACAGTTTGGGGCGCTTGGATGAAAGCTCCCCACATGCAAGGAGCTTTGTTTTTCTGCGATTTACCGACAAACTAAAGGCGATTTAGTCAAATCACCTTTAGTGAATACGGAGAATTGTATTTTTTAACTGGCAAACATCTGGACGATTTCTGTCCAGCGATGTTTGCCGGGTTGATTTTGCAAAAAGCTAAAGTCCCGGGACTTTGCCTTTATCGCCTTTGGCATAATCACCAGCAAAGTCCCGGGACTTTGTTTTTTTTTTGCAAATTCAACTTTTGTAAATATACCCCTAAGTTTAAAAATTGCATTTAAGCACTAGACCTTATTGGACATTTATACCGCTTTCACATCAGTACCAGGGACTTTTCTGGGAGCAGTGCCGCGTGTTTCACATGGCAGCGTTATAAGTCCACCAAAAACCCGGGTTTTAGTGGAATTTTAACGCTGAAGAGCATGCTGATGCTTGTAGTGCTACAATCATCCGCATGCTCAACGGCCCCTACCCTAAAAACACTAAACATTTAATGCCCCCCTTTAAAAAAAATCATCATTAAATAGCGCTAATTAAAAAATAAAATTACTGCTAATTGTTTAAATTAAAAAAATAATGAAAAGAGTTAACAGATTTACTGGCACAGGGGTATTCAGGACACTGGTGGGCACTGCTTCTTCAGCTTCATCCGGAGGGACAGCGGAGAGCGCACCGGATCATCTCAGCCTGCCGCAGGACGCATAATGGAGCCTGCGGCGATTGCATTGACCCTAATGTTACCAATACACATTGGTAGACGTTACTTAGAAACAGATTTGTTTACTGTTGCCATAGCAACAGTAGACAAATCTACACCAATCAGGAGGCAAAGTGAAAGACCCGGGTTGAAAACAACCCTGGTCCTTTCACATTGCCTCCCTTCCCGGGTTGAACATGGGAAAAACCCTTCTTTTTTCCCGTGTTCAAGTCCCGGGTCTCTTGACTCGGGTCTCCCGGAAGTGGTGGTTTTACATCACCACCAAAAATCTGGGTTTTTGCAAAATGCCGGGTTTTTGGTGGTGATGTGAAAGGGGTATTATTGAAGTATTGCACGTTTTACTCATATGGGTGTTTTATGCTACATGTATATATTTATGGAGTCACATGCACTGTGGAATCTTTTGAATTCTCTTTTTGTTATATTTACCCATGGGATAATGGAGAAGGAAACCAGAGTCTGTAAGTGCAACTGAGTGGAAAATAATATTTAAGTGACAGATAGATAAATTACAATACCTGGCAGAATATAACCTTTGATTCTTTCTACAACAAATGAATAGCTTAAAAGCTATACATAAGAGATAAGGAGAAAACACATTATTGAAATACTTTTCAGTTCTGTACATAACTGGGGGAGAGTATTACATGGTCTGGAGGAAAGAACATTATTTCGGCATTTGTTGAAATGCTAATGCAGAAAGCGCATCTTATTTCTGATGCCATTAATTAAGTATCATCAGACTTACAGGCATATTACAGACTAGAGGCTGGATCCAGACTTAAGAAGGAGCTTGAAATTAAGGGCCTGATTCAGACTTAAGAAATTTCTTAAAATAAAAACTTAAAGTCACTCCTGGCCAAAACCATGTTGTTTTCAGGGGGAGTCAAGTTAATTGTATTCTTTGCATGCAGGGATATATCTCTGAACTGCTTACTACACACAGATACTGACCAGCTTTAGTATTACACTGTTATTTAGACTTGGGCTGGAAAATATCACCTCTCAACACTAGTGCTGTTTGCAACAGATGAAATATGACTCCCCGGCAATCAACATGGTTTAGCCCAGAACTAAAACCATGAACTTTCTTAAGTCTGAATCGGCCTGAGACAGAAAAGTTACTCCTGGGCTAAACTATGTTGATTTCAGGAGGAGTCATTTTTCATCTGTTGCAATCAGTAGTAGAGATGAGAGGAGATGTTTCCTATCCCAAGTCTAAATAACAGTGTAATAGTAAAGCTGGTCAGTAAGCAATTCAAAGATATATCCCTGCATGCAAAGAAAACTATTATTTTGAGTCCCCCTTAAATCAACATTATTTTGCCCAAGAGTAACCTTCCTCTCTTAGGACCTGATTCACACTTAAGAATCTTCTTAAAATAAGAACTTAAAGTTACTCCTGGGCTAAACCATGGTGATTGCAGGGGAGTCATATTTCATCTGTTGTAAACAGTACTAGTGTTGAGAGGTGATATTTCCCAGCCCAAGTCTAAATAACAGTGTAATAGTAAAGCTGGTCAGTATCTGTTTTCAGTAAGCAATTCAATTATGTTTTCCTGCATGCAAAGATTACAATTAACTTGACTTACCCCGAAAACAACATGGTTTTGGCCAGGAGTGACTTTAAGTTCTTATTTTAAGAAGATTCTTAAGTGTGAATCAATTTCAAGATCCTTCTTAAGTCTGGATCCAGCCCTAGCATAGAAAATTTGAAATCCTCACTTCCGTATGTAGGAGTACAGGGCACTCCAGCTTGCACTACCTACCTTAAATATTCTGCATGTATGTCTGTAGGTGCGGAATACAGGATCGTATGTAAGGGCTTAGTCAGCCCTTTCTGTATGATTAGCATAGCTATTCCCACCCACCATACATATCTTGCACACATGGTGAATGGGCCAGCCTCTGTGTGGACTGAAGTCTGCAGGGAATTTTGCATCGGACGGACTAGGTCCTACCAGAATTCCTTTTTGTTGCGCATGCGCAGTACATACTGATGGTTATTTCCGTACGTGATGTACAGGAATAAGCTGTCTTTACTAATTCTGAATCAGGCCCATTATCTTTTTCAAAAGAGAGAATAAGGAATTGCAGCGGTCCAAATATCATAAAAAGATATACCCAGGGTGCTACTGTGACCCAATTAGTATATAAAGAGCAAGATAGGGTAAAAAAATACCCAAACGAATGATTTCTTTAGTGCACAACAAACGTTTTTCAAAAGCACAGTCTCAAATATAGTTTTAAAAAAATCACATTTCTTTATTATAACATTTTAAAATAAACCAGTCTTTAAAAAGATGACGAAAATCGATATAATTCACTGCCAAGAAAATCTGAAACACATATTCCTAGAAGGGAAATGACATGTATTTCATATTGTAGATTATATAATTGGTAATTACATTAAGACAAAATTTAAACCAATAATGGTAAAGCAGAACTAAGTACGCTAGCCGCTGACGTAAAAATGCTGTTTGTATGTACTGCGCATGCACGCAGCATATGTTATGGCACGTAACTCTGTACGTACGTACCAGCCTACTATCAGCAGCGTATCTATGAACAAGGAGGCGTGACAGCCATACGGCACCCGTAGTTGCGCTTCGGAGGGTTGAGGCATTTAAATCATACAAAATTCAATTCCTATTGGAATTTTTTAGTCTCAGCGCTCACTGCTGTGTCCCCCTTCCTCAACCAATCCACATATATCTAAATCGTGAGACAGAACAAGTATCTTACAGATAAAGATTTGTTGTACGTCCAATACAGCTGATGTAGATATTATGCAATCATTCTAATGCAAATGTCCTTCAAATAGTCTCTATTTCTGGTGAGAGGTAACAAGTACCGGATCAGTCTGTGGTAAACAGTTCATATAGAGTTCTGGCAGTAAGGTGTTATGCTCACGGTTTGCTGATTTGTTGGTTTGTTGATGTGATGTTTATCAATCAGCTCCGTCTCCTGGCAGTGGCGCCGCTGGCTACACGTGCTCCTATGGAGTGCGTTGTGTTGCGTTGCTCAGCAACGTCAGCTGTGATTGCCGTCCCGCTCTGTCCCACTCTGTCCTCCTTCTGCCACGTCCAAACGTTCCGCCCCTTGTCTCTCAATTCAAGTTGGCGTCCGTAAGGGACGAGGCACATATAGGAAAGAGAAACAGCCGGATAGTGCAAAAACGCTTTAATTAAGACCAGTGGTATATTAAAATCAGGTGATATACTCACAAAGGATGCGGACATGTAAATGTCCTAATAGCGCTTTCAGAGAATAATAATGTATACTGGACCAACGCGTTTCGTCGGACTGGGCCGACTTCCTCAGGGTCATTACATGTGCTGCATTCTAATCCCCATTAAATAAACCTCCCCTCACTTCTATTGGTTATCGTCTCATCAAGTCTTATTGGTGGATGGGTATACACATCCTATACAATGATTTTTTGATGTTTTTACTCGTGCAGGTTACAATGTTACCTTGTGTCCTTAAGTTAGTGATGTATTTAAATGCATAGTTAATAATACCTGCATGCTAGTATTGTGCCAATCTTCTTATTCTTATATCCAAAGACCAGCGTTATTTGTTTTTTATTCTCACGTTCATCTACCTATGCTGTCCGTGACAATATTCAGCTACATCAGATGGGCACCATCCCATTGTTTTACTTAATTTATTTTTTCCCTATTCTTATATATTATGTGTCCCTTCTTATATACTTTGTGTCCCTTTTTTGTTTTTATTTTGTATTTTGTATTTTTTATTATTACTATAAAGTGCTAACCTTGTGCACTTTTACTTGGGGACCTATATATGTAAATAATCTTGTTTTATCTTCCCAGGGATACTTTATTCTGTTGTTAAAAAATCCTAACCTGGTGTACTTATACTTGGGGACCCATATATGTATATAATCTCATTTTATTTTTCAAAGTATACTTCATCCATGTATTCCACATCTATATATGGACATCTAAGTCAGGATTTATTATGTTTATTTTAATCCTTTTTGAATAGATGTTGTGTCATAGTTTGTGATCCAACCATCTCTACTTACTGTCTACCCTCCCATCCGGGTTACCCTTAAGTTCCATCACTTCCACATGTGTATCTACTCATCCTATATCATGTCATCCGGGGGGCTATGGTTGGTTCAAATTCACACTCGCTAGATCGTTTTGCGAAAGGACAGATTGAATTTTTTATGTCTTACAAGTGAATATATTGGACACATCTCCATAATAGATAGGTAAGTATACTAGGTACATAACCGGGTAAGTGTGTCACACGGACTGCCTATATCTAGTCTCTGTTTCTCCTTACAGGAAAGCTGCCAATTCAAAATCTATGTTTAGGCCCCCTGGTTGCAGGGTTCCCAAATCATAGATCCATTTGCTCTCAATCCGATTCAGTGTCCTCTGTTTGTCCCCCCCTCTCCAGTGGTGTTTTACCTGTTGGATACCCAAAAATTGTAGGGAGGTGGGGTCTTTATTGTGTGCTATCCTATAGTGTTCTGAGACACTATGTGTTTCTTTACCCATGGCAATATTTCTAATGTGTTCCGCCACTCTGACCTTGAGTTCTCTACAAGTACGACCTATATATTTGAGACCACAAGGGCAGATAAGCATGTAAATTACATTTTTGCTGTCACAGGTGATTCTGTCTTTGATGTTATAGGATAGTTTGTTCTCTGCATCATGGAAATTGGTGATGGGTTTGGTGTTTGAAGTTTTAGTTCTTTTACAAGCTATGCACTTTGTGCAATGAAAAAAACCTTTTTT
>WWET01003422.1:31277-42160 GCA_011038615.1 Limnodynastes dumerilii
ACCATGTGACCGAAAATGGTCATACAGTGTCAAAGTGAGTAGACTTACACCTAGGTGTACTAGAGGAGTTATGGCGCTTACCCACCCCCTTATGCGGTTCTAAGGCAGGGCTGCTGAGACCTACCAGGGAGTCCACTCCCCTGACAATAGTAAAAGCTCAAACAAAATTCAATTCCTATTGGAATTTTTTAGTCTCAGCGCTCACTGCTGTGTCCCCCTTCCTCAACCAATCCACATATATCTAAATAGTGAGACAGAACAAGTATCTTAAAGATAAAGATTTGTTGTCCGTCCAATACAGCTGATATAGATATTATGCAATCATTCTAATGCAAATGTCCTTCAAAATAGTCTCTATTTCTGGTGAGAGGTAACATGTACCGGATCAGTCTGTGGTAAACAGTTCATATAAAGTTCTGGCAGTAAGGTGTTATGCTCACGGTTTGCTGATTTGTTGATTTGTTGATATGATGTTTATCAATCAGCTCCGTCTCCTGGCAGTGGCGCCGCTGGCTACACGTGCTCCTATGGAGTGCGTTGTGTTGCGTTGCTCAGCAACGTCAGCTGTGATTGCCGTCCCGCTCTGTCCCACTCTGTCCTCCTTCTGCCACGTCCAAACGTTCCGCCCCTTGTCTCTCAATTCAAGTTGGCGTCCGTAAGGGACGAGGCACATATAGGAAACAGAAACAGCCGGATAGTGCAAAAACGTTTTAATTAAGACCAGTGGTATATTAAAATCAGGTGATATACTCACAAAGGATGCGGACATGTAAATGTCCTAATAGCGCTTTCAGAGAATAATAATGTATACTGGACCAACGCGTTTCGTCGGACTGGGCCGACTTCCTCAGGGTCATTACATGTGCTGCATTCTAATCCCCATTAAATAAACCTCCCCTCACTTCTATTGGTTATCGTCTCATCAAGTCTTATTGGTGGATGGGTATACACATCCTATACAATGATTTTTTGATGTTTTTACTCGTGCAGGTTACAATGTTACCTTGTGTCCTTAAGTTAGTGATGTATTTAAATGCATAGTTAATAATACCTGCATGCTAGTATTGTGCCAATCTTCTTATTCTTATATCCCAGCGTTATTTGTTTTTTATTCTCACGTTCATCTACCTATGCTGTCCGTGACAATATTCAGCTACATCAGATGGGCACCATCCCATTGTTTTACTTAATTTATTTTTTCCCTATTCTTATATATTATGTGTCCCTTCTTATATACTTTGTGTCCCTTTTTTGTTTTTATTTTGTATTTTGTATTTTTTATTATTACTATAAAGTGCTAACCTTGTGCACTTTTACTTGGGGACCTATATATGTAAATAATCTTGTTTTATCTTCCCAGGGATACTTTATTCTGTTGTTAAAAAATCCTAACCTGGTGTACTTATACTTGGGGACCCATATATGTATATAATCTCATTTTATTTTTCAAAGTATACTTCATCCATGTATTCCACATCTATATATGGACATCTAAGTCAGGATTTATTATGTTTATTTTAATCCTTTTTGAATAGATGTTGTGTCATAGTTTGTGATCCAACCATCTCTACTTACTGTCTACCCTCCCATCCGGGTTACCCTTAAGTTCCATCACTTCCACATGTGTATCTACTCATCCTATATCATGTCATCCGGGGGGCTATGGTTGGTTCAAATTCACACTCGCTAGATCGTTTTGCGAAAGGACAGATTGAATTTTTTATGTCTTACAAGTGAATATATTGGACACATCTCCATAATAGATAGGTAAGTATACTAGGTACATAACCGGGTAAGTGTGTCACACGGACTGCCTATATCTAGTCTCTGTTTCTCCTTACAGGAAAGCTGCCAATTCAAAATCTATGTTTAGGCCCCCTGGTTGCAGGGTTCCCAAATCATAGATCCATTTGCTCTCAATCCGATTCAGTGTCCTCTGTTTGTCCCCCCCTCTCCAGTGGTGTTTTACCTGTTGGATACCCAAAAATTGTAGGGAGGTGGGGTCTTTATTGTGTGCTATCCTATAGTGTTCTGAGACACTATGTGTTTCTTTACCCATGGCAATATTTCTAATGTGTTCCGCCACTCTGACCTTGAGTTCTCTACAGGTACGACCTATATATTTGAGACCACAAGGGCAGATAAGCATGTAAATTACATTTTTGCTGTCACAGGTGATTCTGTCTTTGATGTTATAGGATAGTTTGTTCTCTGCATCATAGAAATTGGTGATGGGTTTGGTGTTTGAAGTTTCATTTTAAATCATACAGTCTGGGCATGTTTAGGCAGTTATGTATGTGCAGACTGTACGTACGTCAGTAGTTACGCTTTGAAATGTTAAGGTAGGGTTTGGCAAGCATAAAATGGCAAAAGTACACAGCCCGAGAAGAGTGCCTAGGAGAGTGCATAGTAAATAGGCTACGTCTTGAAACGTAATGGAAATAGGGGGGCAATTTTTCAGCATGTTAAATTAAAGCAGGGGCCCCTCACGATTTTGTTGGCCAGGGGCCCCCACAGACCTTAATCCGGGCCTTGGCATCCATGGATGTGTAGCAGACAAAGGTTCATCAAGGTTTAACAAATGTGGCTAAGTATCTAACTAGAAACATGCTACTTTGTTGATATGTGGGATGACTGTCAATTTGTAACCAATATGGCAGAGCATATTACTGTCATCTTAATGATACAATATGCAGTAATGCTTGAAATACATCAATATATTGTGTGATACTGACATTGTTGGTCAATTATATTGTATAGTCTACAATATGAAATACATGTAATCTCCCTTCGAGGAATATATGTTTTAAATTTTCATGGTGGTGAGTTATATCGATTTTCGTCATCTTTTAAACACTGGCTTATTTTAACATGTTATAAAAAATAAAAATGAGGTGTTTTTTTTAACTATATTTGAGACAGTACTTTTGAAACAATTTTGGCGTGCACTAAAGTGACCATTATCTTTTTCACAGGCCCAAGAACTTTATGTTTTTGCTGTTTCTTGAAGCAAGATAGAAAAGTTTCAAGTATGATGTAACAATCCCTTCCATTGTCAGAATACCATTGTCAGAATGGTACTATTGTCAGAATTTCATGCGATGGTACAATTATATGCAATTATGTAATTAATAGGCTTTATGGCAGATTCCTCTATTTTGGCACTCTCTAATCATATTCCCCTATATTATATTAAAACAAATAAGATTTATTGAAACATTTCAAATAACATCACATTGACTACCTCCAAATGGCTGTGAAATATTAAAAACAAATGTGATTCCAGCAGTGTCATATTAACAACAAAAACTTATTAAAAACTTTGTAATAGTCATATTGAATACATTTTACAAAAACTCACATTGTTCAGACATCACACAGCAAGTACTGGCAACAGTAGTATCTTGTCCTCGTCTATTTTGAAATACAGTCATGTGGAATGAAAAAAGACCCAGAGAGGGAACTAACAAACCAATAATTGTGTTAATGTAAAGATAAAATATTTTACGGATTTCAGTAACTTCAGTATTCCAGTGATTTGGCCAAAAACTAAAATACCCAATATTCCTTACATTCCTTGCAGTGGCAAGGAAAGTGGTTTTGCTGTTACTACTGTTGCTACAGGTACTAGGATGTCCTATGATAAAGAAAGTGGTCAACAGGGATATGACTCTGGTAACATTTCCCCTGCACCACCATTCATGTCTTAGTTTATGGTTGTAGTTAAAACTGGCACATTAGGTTTTACAAAGTAAAAGAGTGTGAAAGGGGAGTCTATGAGAGCCTCTTCTAAATCTGACAATGGACCTGATTCACAGTTAAGAGCGAGTAGGTGCAGGCAGATGTGCATGGCGTAGCTAGGGAAACCCGTTTCTTAGGATCAGGCGTCCCTATCTGTTGCGTAGTTACGGTTGAGGGGGCGTTCCTCGCCGTAACTACGCAACAGTTAGACAAGGAAAGTGGGGGAGGTAAGGTAATGAGGGCAAGAGGGCAGGTTTGGCCACTTACGCTCCTGTGGCCGGCGTAATTACACACTGTTATGCCTGCTTAAGTTAGGGTTGCCTTCAGCCAGTGTAACAGTGTGTAATTACGCCGGTCACAGGGGGGGTATTGGGGGGAGTGCATTCCGATACGCTGTGCGTTAGTACGCACAGCACATCGGCGTAGTTCTGTATCAGGCCCGATGTCCATATAGACATTGCCTCTCCCCTCTCCCACTTCTTCCTAATAACGCCTCGAGGCGGCATAATGCCACCTGTTTCTGCGTAAATGACAGCGTGGCCTTTAAAGACTGCATGTACGCTATCTACATTCCAGCCTGCTACGTAGATAGTGCAAATGACCTTCCTACGCATGCGCAGTAGATCATTTCGGCCAGATACGCACTTAAGAAACTTCTTAAGTGTGAATCATGCCCAATGCCATTTTAGAACAATCTCCAGCAAATATCTCTCAATTATTTCCTCAAATGTGGATGCATAGTATGGAGTGTGACAATTTAGAATGTGCCAATATTGATGATGATACTAACTGTTTTTCTTCTGAACAAAGTCATGAGGGTGATATTCATATCATTGTTACATGCCGCCGCTAGGAGCAGACAGGCGGCATGTCTTTAACTCACCCCTCCCGGTCCGGCTCCTCCATACATGTCGATCGGGCATGTAAACAAACCCACGTAGGACGCCGCCGCAGCTTTGGTCAGGCGCGCGCCCCACTTCCCTGCACCTCTGCACTCATTGGACCTTCTCCCATGCCTAGGAGACATCCTATCAGTTAGTGGGGGCTTGAGGGCTGCTAGCCTATCAGGGGATAGCAACCTCTATATCAGACCGGCGCTGACAGCCTGACAGTGCCGGTTATAGTGTCTGTATCCTCAGCCTGTGACCTGCCCCTTGCCTGTGTGCCCTGTGCTCTTGCCTTGTGCCCAGTGATCTTGAGCGCCCCTGTTCTTGCCTGTGCCTGCTGTTCTCCACCAGTGTCTCCTCTCTTGCTGCCCCAGTGTTCTCTCCCTCTTTCATTTACCTTGCCTTGTCCTGAGTGTATGTTGGGTCTTCTCCTCTTGGGGGGCTGCCCTTGTTTGTGTGTGAGAGTGTGTGGGTGATTGCCCTTGTGCATCCTGTGCATCTCCTGTCTCCGTCAGCTGCCCGCTTTCCTGTCTCTGTCCTTTCGTGTTCCGTGTTGTTCATCCTGGGTCGGTCCCTTCTGACTCAGCCTTCTCATTCTCTCTGCTTCTGTCTTTCTATCCTCTCTCACTTACTCCATCTAGGTTTCCTCTTCCTTCTCCCGGGTGATGCCTCCAAGAGCCGCGACCTGCTAAGGTCCTGCAGCCCAGACTATCCTCACCATTAGGGGTTCTAGTGACCAGGCCCTAGTTAGACTCTGCACCCTGATTGTATTGCCTGCAAAAATTATTGCATGCAAGTGACTCCAACAAATGCAATACATTCTAAACAGTTAAGAGGCATTAGGATAATGCCCAGGAAGATGATGACTAGTTGTAGCCAGAGGACATTAGCAATTATAGCAGTATTTTTTTTTTAATGCAACAAGCTACAACTAAAGGCTCAATTTACTAAATGTGGTTTACTTCATATTTAGGCAATAAAGGCATTTTCATGTGAAAACGACCTTTCTCACCAGAAATCAAAGTGATTCACATTTACTAAGCTATAATCGCCATGGGAGACGAGTCTTTTCATTGCAATCAATAGTAACACCACCACCAATCGCCAGTCCTTTCTTATGATGGCAGATCTCGGCAGATCATCAGATTAACAAAAAGTGGAGTGGATTTTGTCACTTCGCTCCAATATGAAGATGGCGTTCTTAAAGGAATTTTAGCGGTCTCCCCATATGCCTAAATCTTCATTCCGCTAATAACTGCTAAGTATTGTAAGTCCAATAAGAAATTTACTACTCATGCAGTTGGAAAACACCTTAAAGTTTGGGTAGTATTATGTACACTTACAATTCTGGACTCAGAAGAGACAGAACAGGGAAGGTTTGGGACTAGAGTAAGAGCATATTCATGTAACTAAGGAGGTGATAGGCCTGAACACAGAGGCATACATATACCTTTCACGTGTCATCACTTTCAGGTTCTAAACTACTGCTGCCATGATACACAAAAATGATGATGATGATGATGATGATGGCACTCAGGCTCCCTGAAGCCATAATATGATGGGATTAGCCAAGACATCTGGTAGTGATGACATTTTGCTCTGTATAAGCCTAATGTTGAGCTAGTTTCCAGTATATTCTAGTCTAATTAACTCTTGTTAAGATATGTTAATATGCATTTTTAATAATTAGATAAAATAAAACAAAGCACAATTTTTTACTTTTTACTTTACTTTAAAAAAAACAACTTTTTTTTAGGATTCACAATTCTGTTAACAACTTTGGGCCAGATCCTGAGCTATGCACGCTAGCGTATTTACACTAGCCGATGACGTAATATCGGCTATTTGTATTTACCATGCATGTACACGGCAGATGTTACACCATGTAACACTAAACGTACGTACTATCAGCGTAACTATGAACAAAGGGGCGGGACATCCATACGACACCCGTAGTTATGCTTTGTAGGTGGAGGTAGGCATTTTAATTGTACAGTTTGGGTTGGGTTAGGCCGTTACATATGTGAATACATTACGTACGTCAGTACTTACACTTTGAAAAGTTAAGGTAGGGTTTGGGAAGCGTAAAACAGCCAAAGTATGTACGGCCGAGAGGAGTGCCTAGGGGAATGCATAGAAAATACTATAGCATAAATACGCTACGCGTTCTAACATAACTAGACCGTAGGTCAGAATTTACCCCTTTATCCCCCTAATATTACCCTGCAGTTAGTAAGCATGCTCATCATGTTTCCACTGATACATATTTTTAATCCATATGCATTTTCTAAAATTCAGAAATAAGTTGTCAGTGTTTATAATGCGCCAGTATATTTCTACGTAACTGTTCCAGAATGGATCCAGAATATATTGGTAAATGATCGGAGCCATTTCTGCTTGCTGCTTTTGTGATTTCTAATTTAAGAAAAACTGATGTAATTGCTACAAATGCCTCACACTAAGAACCTAATGACTTATATACAGATAACACATTCCTTATACATCTGCAAAATGCGATCTCTTGTTTGGATGGGTAGATGAAAATATGAAGTCTTCATACTTCTACAATTCATATTCTGCTGTGCAGGGGCATCCCTAGGTTTTGCGGGGCCCTAGGCAACACAGCCCCCAGCCCCACAGTGCCTGGATGCAGCAGTCTGGGCACTGTGTATGTGACAATACATTGTGTGCCAGTACAGTGCCGCCGGATTCATCACTGTACAAGCGGCTGCGGCCCCGCGCAGGGCCTTTACTTCACACATGCAAGCCTGGCGGGTGACGGTCCGGAATAGGAGCGGGGCCTCCTAGGGACCCCTGACCTGCGGGGCCCTAGGCGGCCGCCTATACCGCCTATGCCATGGGCCGCCTTTGCTGCTGTGTGTTCAAGTAATAATCTTAAATCTATCTACCACAGGATTTTGAAAGGCAGTTTTCCAATGTGTGTAATACATGCGGGGTATATTAGGGGTTTGGACAAGCACACATTATAAAATATATGTAGCAATATATTAGGCATCTCGTTATGGCACATACTATATTATATGAGGTATATATTAGGCTTTGGGAATGGCACACTTTATACAGTATACAGAATACCATTTCAAGACCCCTATAATATCCCCTTATATTACTATATAGTACTATATATTTTTCCAGCTCTGTGGTGAGATTCCTCATGCTTACTCATAAACTCATGCCCCTCTTTAAACCAGCCACACCCCTCTTTCAAATTTTCCTATTTTACACACATTTTTATGTAAATTTTGTAGATTTTTGTCCAATAAACTTAGAGGCAGCTGTGCACAGTATTCATAGAAGAGACTGACATGACCTTTGTCTCTTCAGCCCAGTGAGTGATCTTTTGTAAAGACTTACAGAGAAATTTGCAGGGTTAGAATTTTGTTAGGCAATACTTTAGGATTACAATATGATCTATTATGCCAGGTATTACAGTAATACGAATTTACATAATAAATAAAGTTTAACATTATATAGGTCCATCTGTTTTGACCAAATCAACCTACATTTGTGTTGATTTTAAGTTAGGTCAAACAAACTGACTACCTAAATTAATCACCCACAAAATTGCTTTTACAAGGGGCTGTAGAGAGCAGAGAGAGACAGCAGTCTCCATTCACTGGGCTCATCTCAGATCTTCAGGGCATCCAGTTAGGCTGAATAAAAGTCGCATCTGTGAGAGGTCATTAAAGGCTGTGAGGATAAAGACCTGCTGAGAGAACCTGCTTTTCAGACAGTAAGAGCTAAATATACTGTATATTGCTGGAGCACAGGTGAGTTCATTACTGACTGCTACACTTTTATAGATCTACAGGTGGTCTTGACTCTTTATTATAAACCATGTGATTCAGTAAGGTATAAACTGTTAATGGTCTATAAGGTTCGAGTATGGGAAACACTGGTTTAGCCCCTCAAATTATCTTACATTCTTATTGCAGTAGAATGCACCAAGCTATAAGCCAAGTGAAGGTTATGGCATAATTATAAGGACTGGATTTGGAGATTCATATTTCCATCCAGTGCGTCTGTGGTACATGATCATTAGAATGCATTGCAGACATAAGAAAAAAAGGACACTTCCATTAGATTCCATCAAAGGGGCTGGGATGTGATTGCCAGCGGGTGTGCCTGGGTATCACAAAGTACAGTATTGGTTTGTGCAAGAACCATTGGGTCCATTGAGTCCGTTGGTGCAAGGCGAGTATTTAGCGGTGCATTTGCTGGTCCCTGTGCCTTTCCTGCTCAGTGATCTGATGTTATTAGATTCAGATGCTAGTATACAAATTATTAGATAACAAAATGATGTCTATAACAGACCACAGGTGACAACATTCCCTGGCACATTAACTGGCTGACAGTATATGTTGTTACTAGGTGAACCATAACATTTAAGCCCTGTTAGCACCTTTCCCAGTGGCACTGCTAGCATATCCATAGAGGTATTCATCACAACGTGTCTCCTGAGTGTAGCAGCTGCCATTACAGTTCTATATTACCAGATTTTCCCACTACCCTAAATGCAGCAGAGTCATGGGAAAATATGCTTATAAAAATAGAACTGTGCCCGCAGCTGCTATGAATTCTGAGAGGGGCTCTTGAAAAAAGCCAAGTTCTCTTAAATTTGATTGAATATTTTTCTCTCTAACTTCCTTGTATACTTGCCTTAATGTAATCAAGCGACCTACTATCTTTGTCTTGGCATACAAGTGTAACCAATATGGAGTTCACAGCATATCCCTGAACAAAGAAAATAAGCCATTCTGTCTGATGATATGAGTACATATATAAAAGAAGAGAAGTTGTCTAAATAGTACAGATGGAATGCACAAATGAATGTTAGTGCACTTCATTGGCGTTACAGGAGAGCATGGAAGAGAAAGACTATATTTACTGAGGATTCTAACAACGACAAGACTTGTTTCTATTTTGAAAACCACAACTTTTCCTTTACTGATAATTTAGTCAATTTAACGCCCAACATAGTTATCCAAATAGAGACTATTTTGATTTAATGTAGCAAAAGGATTTTCCATAATAAAACACAAAAAAAATAACACAAAACAGGTGGGAAATCTATTGATTCTGGGGTGATCCAGAGTAATGAGAAGTAATGAGAAGCTTCTTAGGTCCAGATATTTAGTAAATGACCTACTGCACATGTAGGTCATTTACGCTATCTACATACCAGTTAGCTACATACCGGTCTTTAAAGACCGCACAGATTAGTTTAAGTAGAAAGAGGCAGAGGGGGGAGGGGGAGACGGGGAGAGGCAATGTCCGTGCAGAGTTTCCTTCTTAAGAAGGAAACTATGCACGGTAAGATAAGGTAGCCCTATGGCACTCATAAGTGCCATAAGGTACATAAAAAGGAGATGGGATAGGGGCAGGACAGGTGAGTTAGGTGCAGATCTGTCCGCACCTAACTCACTCATATCCGTGAATATGGTCCAATAAGGGTAAAGTAGGCGCTAGTGTAGAGCTGAGCAAAACCATGTTGCAATGGGAAGGGTGCAAATGATTTGCCATGGCTTTCCAAGCAAAGAAAAATATTTTGTTTTAACTTGTAGAACTCAAATACTAAATAGTTTTATGTTTAACCTGTAAACAGGTGTTAAGCTACAAATATTCACCTATCAACTCTAATTCCTTTTTCCACAGTTTAAATTTGGCTTCCTTTGCATCTAAACATGGTTAAGATCTACCCGTCACCTGTTTTGCCCTTACTGAAATTCAGCCTTTCTAGACCATATTCATACTTACCATTAAATTCCACTGTGGAGGCTATCGTACAGACTTTGATTCACAAGTCAGCATATAAGAGAGCAGGGCACTCTCCCACAGATTAAGGATCCCACACAGAAATCCTTCAATGCTGGATACAGCATTGTACGTACATAGCCAAGCCCTTACTGTACGATTTGCATGCATCTTCCCAGCCATGAGGTTGGCACCATGGGGGCTCTGATCAGCATGGAACACAGCATCAGTACTGCGTTCTGTTGCGGATATAATTTTTCTGCAGACTTTTGTACGCTAATTAGTTGTGAATACGGTCCTCCATCTCTAGAAGAAGCCTGATCTAAATCTGGGTACGCACTGTCCATTTTTCAAACAATTATCTATCAATCACATGATAAACAAGTGCTTGGAACAATATCGTGGAAGCAGTGGCGTAACTAGGGTTGATGATGCATTGGGCATATTTAAAAAAAATGCACCCCATACCTTATTATATAT
>WWET01003422.1:53110-73025 GCA_011038615.1 Limnodynastes dumerilii
CAGTGGAAACTATATTTAAATGAGAAAAGCAACTCTTTTCTCATTTAAATATTCCTCCACAGGCGCAGCCCGGTCGGATGCGGACACAGTCGGATGCTGTGTGCGCTCCCGATTTGGGCATGCGCAGTGGGCATTTTGGCTGCGCTTCCGTCTGAAAAATAGACGGAAGCGCAGCTCTGAATCAGGTCTGAAGAGTCCATCAAAACATCATAAGCCTAATGGACTAGAGGGTGAATCCTTAGGTATAATAAGCAAAAAAAAGTACATTTTCCTTCCACCTGGAAGATAAGGGGGACTTTATATTATAATTCAAAAGCTACAATTCAAAAGCTTCCAGAATAAACTGTTCAATTAAAAAAAACACACTTATTATATTACTTATAGAAAAAAATGCTATAGGTTACAAATAAATAAATATATATATAAATATATATCTGTTCAACAAGGTGGCTGCCAGTGGTCATTTACCTGCATTATTCCTGGAATTAAAATAGAAAGACCCCTAGATCCATTCCCTAGAGGAGAATTGGATCTTTTACATCTTAACATTACATCTTTCCCACATCCCAATGTGGTTATAATAGTATTGCCTACCTTCTCCTGCAATATTTTAGGGACCTACAACATATTTTCCAACAGGAACTCCAAATTAATATCCTTTCCTAGGTACATCCAACATTTTTGCCCAGGGCCCAATAACCTACTTATGCCAGTATATAGTACATGCTTCCTGGTATTGAATAAAGTTAGGGAGAGCTATCCTTCTGTGAGATTTACTAAGGGTCATATGGTTGTAGGTGAACCATAGTCTTTTTCTTTTCCATATTTATTCCATCATTATTGTGTGAAACTTATGATTTTATTTTTGGGACCGATATTGAAAGGTGCAAAGCAAATACATAGGCAATACCATTTTCTTCAATGATGCTAAACATAAAACTTCAAAATTATCTAATGTCGCTTTCAGATCATCACAGCACAATAAACCGGGGTTATCAACCAGGCTTATTGCTGGGTGAATTGCTGGGCCCAAAAATTTTTTTAAGTCCAGCTCTAACCTGGGTCAGGGCCTTTTACACTGCAGGGTTGACCCAGGAAATTTTCTGACAATGTAGGGGTGGCGCATGGCTCCCCGGGAAGGGATTTGTGTACTATTGCCAAAGGAATAGTACCTCAAATCACTTTTGTTTAGGTGAGACGATGGGTCTGACCCTGGAAGGGATGTAATGTGAAAAGTGTCACCGGGTTTTTAACCTGGGTCTCACCTAAACAAAAGTGATTGGAGTCTTCCAGGCAAAGGGGACCTTTTATATCACCACCAAAAACCTGTGCTTCAGCCGAGACCTGTGTTTTTAGACAAAAATCCAGGTTTTAGTGGTGATGTGAAAGGGGTTTTTAATAACCCCAAGGACCAGATTTACTAAGCTGCGGATTTGAAAAAGTGAAGATGTTGCCCATAGCAACCAATCAGATTCTAGCTGAAATTCTCTAGAATGCAATTGTTAAATGAGTTCTAGAACCCACAGCTTAGTAAATCTGGCCCCAAATGTCCAATCCCTACAATTAAGAAAATGTAATCTACTTATTTTATCCATCACTTCCTGTGTAGATCTCTGTGATGAAAAACACATAGTTCTGCAAGCGGCTATAAATTGGACATGTGTGGCAGGGATGGTGTCAGAGAACCATTGGGTGGGATAAGATCATGGACAGATAACATACAATAGTTGCCCACCTGCTAAGTGTTACTGCATAGGCATTACTGAGTTCTGGCTTTGGTTGCAGGAGGAGATCATAGTTTGCTTCTATTATCAATAACATACAGGAAGTGATGACCCAATAAGACTGTATTTCCTGTATTTTACAGAGTATCTGAAAGGAGACCTAAAAGGGTGTAATACATTTTGCAGTCTTATGACTCATATATGTACACATTTCAAAATGTAACATAAGGATCCATGCAGCTGCTACAGGGCATAGAGAAAAAAGAGGTCCATGAGAATCAAAGCCCTAAGGCCATCCATAATTGGGTTCCGTGAATGCCTTTGAACATTATCTTCGGGAATTCTGAACTTTTATCTTTAATCAAATATATGGAACAGTGAAATGCATAAAAAAGCTTGATTTCTTAAATAGCTCAGTTGTACAAACACTACATTGTATGTCGTTTTTTTTATTTAATATTCTCTGGTCTTTAAGTAATTAATCTTTGTCATGATTTTTACTGGGGCTATGTAGAGAACATGTGGCAAAGTGAAAAAGTCCGTTTACGTGCCTTACAAGATTGTAGGGGGATAAATTGAGTCAAAATTTGACAGGCCTTCAATACACACAGTCTCCACTTCAAAGTCACAAGTATCTTAGATTTGACTTTCTTTTCATCATTTATCTAATCAATAGTGATATATGGGGCTATCAAAAGACTCAAATGAGCATGTTTTTATGAGACATCAGATAAGACTGTAAACACACAACTTTGGGCTGAATGTAGTCTTCTAATGGTGCTATGTTTGGACCCTCCCCCCTCTCTTTTACAAAGTTCCGTGCAGAGGACCCACCTTATAATTTTTGATCCATTATCACTTAACATGGGGAGGGATTGTAAGTCTGGATAAAGTGGTATGCATAGAGCACGCTCTTACTGTGTAATTTAATTGCCTTCTTTCTTCGTGGACCTGTTCCACTGACGAAAAGTGTGCAAAAAAGATAAACAGAACTGGACAATAATGTTTTATAAAACCCTGTGTGAATAATGGAAAGTTTAGTCACGATCTGTACACTAGTAGAAATGTTCCATTTTGCCAGAAATCCAAGTGCAAATGCAGTTTACTGTTATGTTTCATGGAAGTGTGAATGTAGTAAAAAAAATATTGTCCTGAATGAGATTATTATATTATTATTATTCAGTATTTAATTATTATATACTTTTTTTATACTGCAATGTATAAGTAGCTTTCCAATACCCAGTGCCGTTTCTAGACCTAGCAGAGCCCAGGGCGGTAAAAAATTCTGGGGCCCCCCCGACAAAAAAAAATAATAAAAATAAATAAATAAAAATAAAAAATATATATACACACACTGTTCCCCATCTTCATATACACACACAAACACTTCAACTGTTACCCCCTTCATCACACACTGTGCCCCATCTTCATATACACACACACTGTGCCCCCTTCAACTGTTACGCCTTCATTACACCCTGTGACCCCTTCATCATATGGCCCCTCAGTATACATTCACACTGTGCCCCCTCATTTTACACTCACACTGCCCCCCCTCATTTTACACTCACACTGCCCCTTCCTCATACACACACTGTCCCCTCTGCTCCTTTACTTACCTTATATTTGCTCTTCTTTATCTTCTGTATTCTGCTCAATGTTTTCTGTCTTCTGGCTCCCCCTGAGCTCCTCTCCACGTGCTCCTCAGCCGAATGCCTGCGTGATGACCTCACGCCTGGCCGGCACGCAGTGGAAAGGGGAGACGTGAGGGAGGAAGCCGGGTGCCGGTGCCGCCGTAAGGTAAGGTTTTTTTTGGTTTTTTTTTATAAATAGCGTGCAGAGTGGGGGGGGGGATTAGGAACTTGCCACACTGACATACGCCGCGGCTCTCACAGGCGCCGGCCGCATCTGTTATGTAAGAGCCGCGGTCTATGTGACCACTGCACGGGGGAGGGCTGCGGGAAGTGCCCCCCTTTTAGTTATCTAGGGGCACGCCCCGTGCGAACGCACGGCTCACACGCCCCTAGAAACGGCCCTGCCAATACCTAAATATTTAAGGACTGAATCCATAGGGGTGAGGGGAGACTACTACCCTCTCATGCCCCATTCATCCCAACCATCGGAAATAACCCCAAGGACCAGATTTACTAAGCTGCAGGTTTTGAAAAGTGGAAATGTTGTTCATAGCAACCAATCAGATTTTAGCTGACATTCTCTATTATGTTAAAAGAAAGTGAGAGCTATAATCTAATTGGTTTCTATAGGCAACATCTTCACTTTTCCAAACCAGCAGCTTAGTAAATCTGACCCCAAGATGGAACTTTAGACCCATAAGAACAAGATCTGCCCTAGGAATGCGTTTCTTGCAAAAGTGGGTGTATTCCAATGCTATCGATTAGAAAATGGCCTCTTTTCAGAAGTCGGAATCCAGTTCTTAAAGAAAGTTTTTTGTTCTCTTCTTATTTTTACTTAAAAAAACGTAATATACTTTAATTGTCAACTTGTATAAGGTTCTTTCTTTTTTTTTTCCTGTAGGCATAAAGAGGCACACCATATTATAAACCAATATACAGTAATACTATTTGTATCACACAACAAAGAAACATCACCTGGGAATATTTACCATAAATATCAGCCTAAAAAACCACAAGAAACAATCCTTCTTTGCAGGAGCCGATATTCATTTTTTTCTATATAAACATGGGTTAGTCCTGGGTGTGTTACTTCAATAATTTTACCAGATGTCAGTATTCTCTCCTGGGAAAGCTCTCAACTTGAAATGGTAGAAGTTAAAAGTTGCAAAATGCTGCCAAGGCATCTTTTCACAGTCAAAGCATGAAGGTTAAATGATTGCTTGGATCATGCAGTAACTTGCCTTATTTTCTGATTTTACCAATTAGAATGAGTAATCATATAAAAGTAGGGATTTGAGCACATTGTTCTCAGGTCTCTAAGAAATTATTTAGGCATTTAAACAGTTTGATCATAGTGTTAGAATGATAATTTTATGACTATTATTGTAAATTACTGTCTACCAACCTGCTAAACTATGCATTACTATTTGCTCTGTGCTGTATGGTTGCTGCTTACATCAGCAAATAGATTGTTAAACCTAAAAAACATGAGCATGTATTTTAGCACGTATCACGACAAATCATTTTTATTTCATGTTTTTTTTCCCTGCCCATGTTTATAAATCAAGACACTCCCTTTATAATTTCATACATCTATTTTGCTTTTATTGTCTAAGAACAATGTAATTCCTATGACTACAGGGTTTGCTAAAAGATCAACATTTTTAACTATGTGTAAGCCTAAAAAGTAAGAAATTGATACAAAATAATTGAAAATCCTGCTAGTTCAATAAAACTATGCTCAAACTGAGTAGCTATGGTATATGTAATTAACAAACAAATAGTAATGGTGATGGGCCTGATTCAGACTTAAGAACGAGCTTTAAATTAAGAGAGGAAAGTTACTTCTGGGCTAAACCATATTGATTGCAGGGGAGTCATATTTCATCTGTTGCAAACAGTATTAGAGTTGAGAGGTGATGTTTCCTATCCCAAGTCTAAATAACAGTGTGATAATAAAGCTGGTCAGTATCTGTGTGCAGTAAGCAATTCAAAGATATATCCCTGCATGCAAAGAATACAATTAACTTGACTCCCCCTGAAATCAACATGGTTTAGCCCAGGAGTAACCTTCCTCTCTTAATTTTAAGCTCCTTCTTAAATCTGAATCAGGTCCAATATTTTCCAAGTACCGGGCCATCATCTAGAATGGCAAGAGAAAATTAAAACAAATTGAATTCAGGAAGTGAGCGATATAGGATCATATACCTTATTCCCCCACGGATCAAACACAAGAGTGGCCACACCATGGAAATCCAAGGGCTTGACCCGGTCTACTATTTTTCTAACTGCAGGGTCTCTAACCCACACAAGAGGCTCAGGTAGTGCAGCTCCTCCAGGATGGCACATCAATGCGAGCTGTGGCAAAAAGTTTGCTGTGTCTGTCAGCGTAGTGTCCAGAGCATGGAGGCGCTACCAGGAGACAGGCCAGTACATCAGGAGACGTGGAGGAGGCCTTAGGAGGGCAACAACCCAGCAGCAGGACCGCTACCTCCGCCTTTGTGCAAGGAGGAACAGGAGGAGCACTGCCAGAGCCTTGCAAAATGACCTCCAGCAGGCCACAAATGTGTATGTGTCTGCTTAAACGGTCAGAAACAGACTCCATGAGGGTGGTATGAGGGCCCGACGTCCACAGGTGGGGGTTGTGCTTACAGCCCAACACCGTGCAGGATGTTTGGCATTTGCCAGAGAACACCAAGATTGGCAAATTCACCACTGGCGCCCTGTGCTCTTCACAGATGAAAGCAGGTTCACACTGAGCACATGTGACAGATGTGACAGAGTCTTGAGACGCCATGAAGAACGTTCTGCTGCCTGCAACATCCTCCAGCATGACCGGTTTGTCAGTAATGGTGTGGGGTGGCATTTCTTTAGGGAGCCGCACAGCCCTCCATGTGCTCGCCAGAGGTATTATAGAAAAAAGAGAGAAAAGTGGACCATTTGATAGTGCACACCTAATTAGTTCAGTAAATTTACACATATGTACGAAAAAAACTGATTACTACAATAATGATATTTAAAATATAACTTTTAATAAATACATATAAAAAGCGGGGCGAAATATAATTAAAATATACACCGTTGCAAATGCTAGTGAATGGCTGGTCTCACAGAGCTAGTTTCTCAGTGCCAATGACCAATGGCTGGGGTAACAGGATCAACTGAAGGGAATACCCAAAGAACGGGACCACCGGATCTCCCTATTCTGGAAAGGGTTATACACTGTTAACCTAATGGGTGCCTGCCGCCTCACGGCGGAACTTCGCCCCGCATAGGGGGTATATCTCACCCTATACTGATCTGAAAGTGCCCAAATGCCCCTTGATAAAAATCCGCAGTAGGTCCGATTACTTGGGCATACCAGTGTCCAAAAAATGGCAAAAATAAATAAATATTCAGATAAATATAATTGATCCAATTACTCCAGTCGTGGTAGTCTGATTCAAAACATTATTCTGGCAATAACATTACCGTACATTGGTTGCAATGGCAGTATGTTACAAAAAAATGCCAATACACAGAGAGCGATTGAAATAACAATGTATGTAGATATTACAAACTGACAAAATATGCAGGCCCCCGGCACCCCACCCCCCCTCCGCTTCCCAAAAAGTTCCAAAAAAAAAAAAAAAAATATTCAGATAAATATAATTGATCCAATTACTCCAGTCATGGCAGTGTAATTCAAAACATTATTCTTCCAAAAATGTTTCCAATGCACAGAGAGCAACTGAAGTAACATTGTTACTTCAGTTGCTCTCTGTGCATTGGAAAAAATTTTTTTGCATATACTGCCATTGCAACCAATGTACGGTAATGTTATTGCCAGAATAATGTTTTGAATAAATATATATATATCATGATGTCATCGCACCACAACACTCCTACATGAAGTCCCGTGAAATATCGAGGGAATACGTTTTGGAAACCTCTCTGGAAAACAAAGATTGTAGTCTTATGATCACTAGATATCCTAAAAATTTCTAATAACATTGCTTTTCAGGAAAATTCCTTCAAAATTTATGTAAGATGGTATTTGGTGTCAACCAAATTGCACAATGTATTCAGGTGTCTCCAATCTTTACTAGAGGAACTGTTGTGGGGTTGGGACATTCCTACATATTTGGTGGGGGTGCTCCAGGAGTCAGTGATTGTGGAAAGCAGTGGTTGGATTGATTATCAGAATTGTATTGTATCCAGGTACTTCTCTCCTTCCATGGAAACCAATGGAATCATTAAGCAAACATTCAGCCATGCTTATCATGCATATTATCAGTACAGAAAAATTGTTAATTGCAAAATCATGGAAATCCCCTGATTCTCCTGCTATATCTAGTTTGACAAATAGAATTGGGTATGTGTGCAACAAAGAATATATTTTGAGTCCTCTGAACAATTCTCTCTCCATAAATATTATGTAGTCTGGGTTCCTTTGTTTTTATATACTAACTTCTCCCCTCAGGTTAGCCTACATCAGTGTCGGTCAATCAGCAGGTGTATTTCACCATCTTTACTAAGCGGGAATCCTCTTTTCTTTGTTGTTTCAGCAATTTTAGTACTAAATGTTTTGCTATAGTTTTTTTTAAAGTACATATTAAATCATATCTTGTATTTACAAATGAAATAAATGAATATTGAAAAAGTTCTTATTATTTCATGGCTAGATCCAGATTGAAACACAAAAAGAACACAATCTTAATGTTTTTTTAAATACTCCATGCAAATAATAGGTGTTTTAAGAGCATGCGTTGATGTTAATGTGGGCATAGATCCAGTCTGTATTTATACATAATAATCAAGCATTATTAAGTAACTTTCTTTTCCCCCATTCATTCAGATGCAATGCAGGTTTACTCCACTGTTATGTATGCTGCAAATGTTGGCAATGTGTCATGCTGGATTCTTTTTATAGGGCAAAAGTACAACATATAAAATCATAAAGAAGTAAAGAAGTAATCAAATGCCAAAAACATAAAAAAAAATTTTTTATCTTTATTTCATCTGATATTACCTAGATTAGCAGCACAAATAATAAACAACATTTCCATACCTTTAGTGGAGTAATCACATAGGTTATAAATTCATCCCATGGTCTCACACCATTTGCTTGGTTGTTATTTATTATCATCATTATTTTGGACTTAGATACGACCTGTAGCTGGTGCAAATGATGCAAAGGAATTGCGTACTTACACAAACATTTGCATTTGTGTCATTTTCATGGACACACCCTTACTGTAAATTGGCTATGTTAGTCCACCTCTACCCCATAGCGCTCCTTTATTCACAGGCAGCTGCGGGTTGCTTAACAGTCTAAATATTCACAACTGCATCAGCTTCTTGCTAAAATATGTTACACTGTTAGGTATCATCTAACTCATGAGCAGGCCCACAGTCTTCATTATTTTTGCAACAAGACTTTTCATATATCTGGCAGGGAAATTTTGAAAAATCACAAAGTGGATTTTCTAGTGAAAGTATAAGGGCCAAATTTACTAAGCTGCAGGTTTGAAAAAGTGGAGATATTGCCTATAGCAACCAATTAGATTCTAGCTCTCACTTTCCTATTACATACTAGAATCTGATTGGTTGCTATGGGCAACATCTCCACTTTTCCAAACATGCAGCTTAGTAAATTTTGCCCCAGTTGTTATTTAGTATTCTGTAGTTGTATCCATCTCCTTTCAGTACTACACTAACTTATATATGTAATGTACTGGAAAATGACATTTGATAGCTCACAGTAATAAGGTAATATCAGTCCTTTATAAAAAACTGATTCATGGATGAGAACTTTAGAAAATTATTATCAGGGTGATTGCCACATTGCCCGAACTGTATTTATAACCTCGGACCGTCCAAGGTTATAAATACAGACCGGGCAATGTGATGAGTCATTCTCCGCCGGGACGAGGAACGAGCCGGACCTGTCTGCAATCAACAGTCTGAAGAAGAGCAGGAGCCAATGTCACCCCTGTCGCCTGGACCAACACAGCACTACTGAACCATGAATATGATAAGTTTTTTAATGTGGATTTTTTTTTGTTTTTTTAGATTATTATTATAAGGGGCAGATTTTTGACAGTGCTTTTGTTTGGCGGAACATGTTAGCTTTATAATATATGAGTGACTGACGTAACTTAATCCGATTTTGCAATAGGGACATATGAGTTGGAATTTTACTATGTGATGTAAATTCTTTGTCCCATTCCGGCCTATTAGTGAGTTTTTAACTAAATGACAGTATCGGCACATAGATGAGGGTTATTATGGGCCATGCTTTAGTTCTTACTATGTAGCAGGACAATAGTTATTTAATATTAGGGTTCGGGATGTATTTAATTATCTATATAGAACGGGGCAAGTAATCTTTATATGTAGGGAGCCCTAGTTAGTATGGTAGAGTTACGGGGTACAATAGTATAGGCGGCGGTATGCCATTAACCCTTGGCATGCTGCCAGTTATGGCACTATAAGGTGCAGCATGCATATACAAGGGCATGCTGTGCCTTATAGTACTACATACAGCAGCATTCTAAGGGTTAATTTTAATGCGTACTATGCATTTTATAGTTTACAGTTAGGGATAATTACTTAACAAACATTTTTTAAAGGGCCAGTATCTAATGCGCGGTAAAAATATATCGAGTTTAACAACAACTCGTACAAGTTGAGGCTAAATTTGCGATAGTTTAATCGCAACACATCGCATTAGTTTTTAAATCGCATTTATAAATTGATGGATAGTAAATTAGACTATTAATCCGCCAAAAATGAATGTGATTTAGAGCGATGTCTAGCGATTTACAGTGCTGCATTAAATCGAATCTTAGTAAATCCGGACCGTTGTTTTAGATAACTGTCAGCCTTTGAATAGATCTTGGCCTCCTTGAAAATTGTCATCTCCTTAGACCTCACTGTAGGTAAATAGAACACACTTTCTAAATTCTGTCATCTGTCACCACAAAGACTTCTGGAACTGATTCTGCATCAGGGACTAGCATTTGCTTAGAGACAATGGACCAGATTCACACTTACATGACTGCGTAAATGACCTACTACGCATGCATAATAGGCCATTTCCTAATTCTCCAGGTCCAAAATGTGCAAATAGAATTATAGTTCGGAGATGGTCTTTCCTAGCCTAGATCTCAAATACAGTTTAAAATTAAAGCTACAGTATTTGTGTGCACTAAACAAAAGCACAGTATTATAGTATAATTAGCCTATTGTGAACGGTGTTCTGGTTCTTTTTTTATGTCAGGAACTTGCCCACTAGTAGGTGTGTGTCCCTGGTAAGAAAAAGGGAAAGGGGGAGCATGATCTGATGCTTATGCAGCCAGCTGGTATATGTGTCCTCCTATTGGCTGCATTACTTGTTTAAGCCGCAGTCAGAGTCTGATTGCAGCACCTGTGAACAATCTGTGCGAATCGAATGTCAGTTTTCTTTTACCTGTGGACAGGAGGGCCCTCCTTCCACAGCTTCATACTGAGGTCCGAGCATCTCACACTATACAGGACATTCCCACCCACTCCAGCCTCCCCCTGCACCTCCGGCATCTATCTAGACCCTTTACAGAAAAGAGGGAGGGACATCTACGAGCCCGGCAGGGTGAAGTAGCTCCATGAGGAGGTTAGGGGGTTTCATAGGGACAGACGGAGGGTTAGGTAGTTTGGGCCGACGATAGTGCCGTTTCCATCTAGCCATGTGGGTCTCGGACATCTCCATTCGAAGCACGCCGGATACGTTAAGTTAAAGACTGCATATACGCAATCTACGTACCAAAATGATACGTAGATTACGTACTATAGTTACTACGCATGTGCAAGAGCTATCTATAGGCAAATTACGGCCGTCTGTGGTAGACAGCCATAGTTGAGGATCCGGCCCATTGTGGTTATTATTTTTACTAGAGAGACACATTGATTTACAGTCTCAGCATTATGATTCAACTATGAATCATAGTTGGTACATTACTTACTATCTATAAATATTATAATACATGAGACCCAATACTATTTCATGCTGTAATTATACTATGTGTTATAGCATTCAACATTAGTTTGAATCTAATTTTTGTTCCGGCGCTATGCCCTAATTATGAATTGTTGTGAATTCCATACTGATTTGTTATAGTGTGTACAATTTGGACTATTCATATCATTATACATGAGATTTAATAGTAGTCTCTGTGACCTCAGTTTGGATTTTATTATTTATATTTTCACCTTTGTTGTTTTATTTTAATGGTAATAATAAAAGTTATATTTTGGGCCAGATCCAGAGCTACGCTTTTACCACGCTGCGGTCTTACACTAGTGTACCTTCGATGCACTCCCTTGGCACAACCCCTCTCATGTACGTATTTTAGGCGGCTTACGCTTTCCATACCCTACCTTAACTTTATGCTGCGTAACCACAAGCGGACGAACTTCACACACGTAGCTACGCTGCTAAGCACGCCCATACTGTATAATTTAAATGCCTCACCCCGCCTTTGAAGCGTAAATACTGGTGGCGTATGGCTGGCACACCCCTTCGTAAGTTGATACGCTACTGATACGTGACTGCCCTTTACCTTGCCTTAGGAGGCGTAACATCTGCCGTGCGCATGCGCCATAAGTACCAATGTGTGAATTTACGATAGCGGCTAGTGTAAATTCACTCGCGGACGTTGTTCTGGATCTACCCCTTTATCTCTGTTCCCCATTTGGACTCCCTACCATTCTTTATTTGAAGTGTCTGTCTTTGTGTGGCAATATATCTGGATATTGGGGTCTTATCACTGTGATGATACATTTGGATAATGTGGTTTAATTAGATGGATTGACCCCATATCTTCCAATTTCATTTTGAGTGGAGTTTCTTCTTCCTCCCTGTGTCTGCTTGGGTTACCTCTAGTTGCTCCAGTTACTTCCCATACACCAAAAACATGCTGGTAGGTTAACTGTTGACCGCAAGTGAACCTTAGTCTGTGTATGTGCTAATGAATTTATACCTTAAGCTCCAATTAACAAAAGTTAGGTATTTTCCTAGTATGTGACATAGACAAGGAAACAGCTCTCACATTGCAGCATGCTTTGTCCAGGTGCACCTTCTTTTGCTGTTGCTTACATACTGTAGAACAGCCCAATGTGAGGGGTGTTCTGATGCTTTTGTAGGCCTCCTGTTGACCCATCTTGTCTACCAATACTGTTATTATTGTTTTTATTTTTTTTTATCCCATAACAGACCCTATATGCTCTTCAGTTGTATTTAAGATTTAGGAATCCTTATGGGTTTTCATCTTATCAATAACCCTTTTAAAAAATAATCCTTCCTCACATTTCCTCTAAATCCACCACCTTCCAGGTTAATTGTATGTTCTTGCTTTCTGATATTCCTGTTCCATACCTCCCAACATTTGAAAATTCAAAAGAGGGACAAAATTTTGCGGCCTGGTAGTGAGTGTGTGTCTTGTACCACCCAGTGGGCGTGTCTGGGAAAGTGGGTGTGTCTTGCACCGCCCATACAAGCAGATCTAGTCTCTATATGCCCCCTATTGCCAGTGCCTGCCTGCTTGTCTGCCCCCTATTGCATATGCCTGCCTCCTTGTCTGGCCCCAAATGCCAGTGCCAGCCTCCTTCTGCCCCTTATTGCCAGGGCCTGCCTCCATGTCTGCCCCCTATTGCCAGCCTCAATCTTCCCCCTATTGCCAGCCTCAATCTGCCCTCTATTGCCAGTGCCAGCCTCCAATGTGATGTCTACCCCCAATTCACAGCCTCCATCTGCTCCCCATTGACAGTGCCAGCCTTCACCAGCTTTCACCTGCCCCCTTGTTATGGCTGTTAGTCTCCCTGGTCCTTTCACTATCTGTATCCCTCCACACTCCACAGTTCATGCAGATAGGACAAACACAGTATAGGGTAGGGGCCCCCAAGCCACTCACCATTCCAGAGCAGGGCAGTGGTAGCAGGGGAGACAAGCTGGATACTGGCTGAAGACAGTGACACTCAGGAACTCTGCAGAGGTGATTTCCTGTGTGCGGAGCCTCCTCTACCAGAGCGTCACAGCGCCACCTGCTGGACAACTGGCTAATTGCAGCTCAAATAAATGAGGAAAAAAAAAATTCTCCGCTTATCGGGACAAACAAGACAACGGGCGGGACAGCGGGACAGTGCACCGAAATCGTGACTGTTCCGCGGAAATCGGGACAGTTGGGAGGTATGCTGTTCCTTTAAATAATTTCCCATCCCTGATCCCAGTTAAACCTTTATATATTTAATTGCTTTTGTATATGACTTTCCTTTCGCACACATGCCCTAGCTGACCACAAACGTTTCTCTTACATAATACACTGTGTCCACTTTTCTTTTTTCTTCATATATCATCACCTTTCTAACAGCTTGACCCTCACGTATTTTTATGCCACATCAGGCAGACATGATTTTCTCTCACATGCAAACTCTCTTCTCACCACCAGTTTTGCTTTGTTAGCACATCTTCTGGTCTTGCACTGGTCTTTCCAACAACTGAATCCAGGCTTTAGCAGGCCAGCAATCATGTGAACATTTATACAGTAGTGGTGGAGCAGAAGTAGAACAAGGCCTTGTCAAACCAAAAACCTTTGCCAAACCACTAATCACCCTTCCTTCCAATCCCCAATAAAAAATACCTTTTATAGCATACTATAAAAAAAACTTGTATATGCTTTCAAAATATTCTTCAGATCTGTAAGGAGAACTTCAGTCACTGCAGGTATAGACCTTCTCACTGTACATGGGTAAGTTTAACCAGAAGCTTGTTAAGCTCTCTCTTGTCAAAAAAAAAGCAAATGAACATGAGTTAAACATGGAAATAATGTTTTAGATTAATGAAATCCCCGAACCTTTAGTACTTTGGGCAAGCAATGCTAAACACAGCAGAACATTGACAACTTAATATGTAGTAATGTAAAAGGTTTATTTCCATTTACATAATCCTAGCAATAACTCTGACAGTGTTCCAAAATTATGTAATTATATTAATGACAAAAGGTCAAGATGTAACAATGTATACTAAGTGAATAATCGTGTAACTAACATATGCAAATAATCACAATTGGTTTACGTCACAATTGGTTTAGTAATTCTCATCAACTTCACTAGTTCTCATAACCCACAATTATTATTAATTGCAAGTAATAATTTTTGTTATTTTTATTAATAATAAATATAATTTTGTTATAGAAACATAGAAAGTGACGGCAGATAAGAGCCACATGGCCCAACCAGTCTGCCCATATATTTATTTAAAACTATACTGACCCTAGACCATATTTACTCTCAATTTAGTTTAAAATTTAGGATTTTCTTATATTTATCCTAATCATGTTTAAACTGTTCTACTGTGTTAGCCTCAACCACCTCAGATGGGAGAATATTCCACTAATCTATCACCTTTTCAGTGAAGTAGTTTTTCCGTACATTTCCTCTGAATCTACCACCCTCCAGTTTATATTCATGTCCTTGTGTTTTATTACACCTCTTCCTTTGAAAAATGCCATCCTCCTGTAGCTGGTCACATCATTTGATATATTTAAAAGCTGCTATCATATCCCCCCTCTCCCTTCTCTGCTCCAAGCTATACATGTTTAGTTTCTCTAGCCTTTCTTGGTATGTTTAGTGATACAGGCCATGGACCATTTTAGTTGCTCTTCTTTGCACAGCGTCTAATGTATTTATGTCTTTCTGGAGATATGGCCTCCAGAACTGAACACAGTAATCTAGGTGAGATCGTACCAACAATCTATAAAGGGGCATCATTACTTCTCTCTTCCTGCTACTAATTCCTCTCCCTATGCAACCAAGCATCTGACTTGCCTTACTCATTGCTTTGTTACATTGCTTGGCTACCTTTAAGTCACATGAAATAATAATTCCAAGATCCCTTTGCTCTTCAGTAGTTCTAATGTATTGCCATTAATGCTATATTGAGCTTTTGGATTTTTGTGCTCCAAGCGCATGATCTTGCATTTTTTTGCATTAAACTGCAGTTGCCACACTTTTGACCATTCCTCCAGTCTACCTAGATCATCCCTCATTTTGTGTACCCCTCCTGGCATGTCTACCCTGTTACATATCTTTGTGTCATCTGCAAAAAGGCATATTTTCCCCTCGATACCTCAGGCAATATCACCAATAAAGATATTAAAGAGGACTGGTCCAGAACCCTGGGGTACTCCACTGGTGACCTTACCATCCCCAGAAGGGATTCCATTTAATACAACCCACTGTTGTCTATCCTGTAACCAAGATTGTATCCATGCAACTATCTTTAAATCCAGTCCCAAAGTTTCCAGCTTATTTAATAGTCTGCGATGTAGCACAGTGTCAAAAGCCTTACTAGAATCTAGATAAGCTTTGTTTACAGCTCCCCCGTTATCTAATACTTTACTGACCAAGTAAAAAAATTCAATAAGATTTGTTTGACATGATATTTATTATTATTTTGTTATTATTGTTATTATGCGGAATCCAGAACTCTACTGCCATTGTGGTTGGAGCTTCTGCTGCAATGGCAGCAGAGGCCTGATAGTGTATCACTGCACTAAGTCCTGTGCATGCATGGGACTTTCATCGGCAGTACCCTAACTTAAAAATTACACACTGTACCCACAGAAAATAGTGCCACTGCATAAATGTGAATCATATGTAAGGGCCTAACAAAGCCCTTGCTGTAGCATACCTCCCTCTCCCAACATGCGGACACACTGTTCATATTGCGCTCAATCCTGTTGTCAGAAAGGCTTCCAGCATTGAGCAGAAAAAGATAATAGATGGCAAATTATTATTATTATTATTACTATTATTATTAGTTTTATTATACATCTTGCATATATTGATCTTTTACCTTCCTTGGATTACAAGCAAATGCAAGCTTGGCTCAGATAAAGCTTACTCAGCCATGATGCCTATTTTGATTTTGACTTCACCCATTCCATTTACAGAATCATAAACTCTTTCAGTAGGACATTGAATGGGTGATGTCATCTCCATTGTCTGATCTCTGCAGTAAGCTTGTAGCTGCTAATTTGTAAATAAACAAAGTTTTAATGATTTCTGAAGCCCTATTCCACTTTCTCAAGCAGGTGGGCCCGCCATGCATGCATTTTCCCACCATGTATCATAGAACTTTCTTTGTTTTGGGAAAGTTTAAACTGAGCACAACTGTATTTCCTAATCACCAATTCATCACTACAAATATGGACAAATAAAGAACAAATGGTGCGAATGCCCTATTCCTTTCCTTGATGATGTTGTAGCTTGTTGCATAACTTGCTGTATGGTGGCTAAGAATGGAAACTTTTAGAGCACATTTTTCTCACAGCAGCACATTAGTTTAGCTTCAAACAGTTAACTGAATAAAGTACTTATGCACAAAATTTAGTTGACAGTTTAGCTTAAATCAAAATAATTTAATACAGAATACTTATTCTGTTTCTTGCCTCACATGTTCTCTTGTGTCTCTCTGCCCAGGGCACTCTTGGCTACTTTTGGGCTCTCCTGCTCAGATCCATTATTCCCAGACAGGTTTCTACAGCCAGAATGTTCTTCTATATTACAGACCATATTCACCATATTTGGGAGCTGACAGGGGTGTGGATCCCCGCAAAGAAAATCTGAATTTCGAAATTTCTATTGCGAATGCGTTTTTTTCGCAGAAGAATATGAAAGTCGAAATATGCGAATACATAACTTTTTCTAATTATAACATTCTGAATTTATAAAGTTTGTAATTCGAAAATCTCTATTTCGAATGTCACTGTATTTATAATATTCGAATTTAGAAAATTCGGTAATTATACATTTTACATTGCGAAAAATTGTATTTATAATGCTCGCTTTGCTCTATTACGATTATGATTTTTATTTAGAACGTTCTGAATTTCGAATATTTTACATGAGATATGCTGAACATTGTATTTATAATGTTCTATATTTAGAATGTTAATAAAACTATCTATTGCACATTTCTGTATTTATATATATATATATATATATATATACAGTGTATATATACTGTATATATACATATATACACTAGGGATTTTCTAACCGGAGAATGCATACCAGCTGACAGGTACTCCACATTCTCTTAGTGTTACAGTAAGCCAGGAGGGTTCTCACCGGGTGTGGAGTCTGTACCAGCACCAGGTCTTCGCTAGAGCCTCTGATGGTGAGGATAGTCTGGTCTGGTAGGTCGCGGCCCCCGGCGATAGCCCTCAAGGGGTACTACAGCGTAGGTACCAGCACTGGAACTGACTCACACCCAGGAACTCTTGTACAACAACAAATCTGCAGGAACCCGTGCTCACAAGACAGTAGACCAGAGCAGGAAGTAACAAAGAGATGGATATAGACCTGAGCATACAAGATCATAGGCAGGAACCCAGGCATACAAGAAGGCGGGCTGGAACCCACACACAATGCACAAGGCAGATGACTAACACCAAGGAGACTAGCACAGGGACCCAGAACCTAGGTCCAGCAAGCTGCAAGGTAACAGATACAGCAAACAGCACACTGTGGGATGACAAACACAGCGACAAATACACACTGTAAGATGAATAAAACAGTGGAATAACACACTGCAGAGATGACACACGCAGGGAATAAACAAACTGCGAAGGATGATAAAACATGCAGGGAATAACTGCGAAGGATGATAAAACATGGCAGAACAATGCTCTGTATAGATGGAAAATACAGGCAAAACACAAAACTGAGAGATGGAATACTCAGGCCAGGTACAGGGGTGAGAGATGGGAACTCACAAACACTCAGTAAGGAGGAACACTGTGCTGGACAGGAGAGCCCAGCTTCTGGTGCGAGCGGCAAGCAACTCGCGATGCACTGAGACCCACAGACAGGGCAGACAATGAGACAGAGGCAAACAAGGGTTACAATGGGAGTACAAAGGGCAAAAACACAAAAACAAATCCAAGGCAGGAGCACAAGGAGCATACACAATCAGAACTCAGTCAGACGCAGGAATAAACCAGCCGCTATAGCCGATGCCCGAGTTTCCCCAGGCACAACTATTTAAAGGACCTCCTACCAATCAGCAACAAGTTCTGGCTAGGGAGACTTAATTAACAGACAGCTGGGGGAAACCAGGCACATTAACTCAGAAGGGGAATTCAAACCCTGCTAGGATTTCTCCTGCAGCGTGTAACACTTAGGTGGTCTTTCTTACTAGTTGCTAGCCACATCACTGTTGTTAGGGAACCACTCATCAGGAATCAGAGTCTAACTAGGGTCTGCTATTCACTAGAGGCTCTGATGGTGAGGTTAGGCTTGGCTGCAAGACAACTAGCAGGTCACGGCCCACAGTGGCGGCCCCTATGCATGCATGTAAGGGGAAAAAGCACACAGTGACCCAGCGAGGAGACAGACTAACACTGCAACAGATGCTGGACAGACTAGGTCATACGCTCACTGATTCATGCGGCACATGCTCATAAAACACAAAGGGAGAGAGGAGACTGGAACACAAAGAGGTACAACAACAATCAGCAGCAGGTTAGGAGAATGGCAGGAAGGGAAAATACAGGAGAACAAGGGACACTTCGAAATCAAGGCTGACTGGGATTGACAAAGCACAGGACTAGAACAGCATAGTAGCAAGGTAGCAAGAAGATATAACCGGCAGAAGCAATGTAGACAGGGAGGCTGTCCAATCAGATGCAGGCATTGGACCAGCTGCCCCTATTCATTGGACAAGGTCCCAGCGTCAGCTGAAACTAATGAATGTGTCTTGTACCAGGCGCGAGATATAGCAGCGTCCTGGCCAGTATCAATGTGGGAGTCCCAGCAAAATGAATAGGTAAGTGTGGGTCCAGGCTAAGAAAATGCGAATTTCGAAATTTTTATTGCGAATGCGTTTTTTCGCCTAAGAATTTGAAAGTCGAAATATTCAAATACATAACTTTTCTAATTATAACATGCTGAATTTATAAAGTTTGTCATTCGAAAATCTCTATTTCAAATGTAAATGAATTTATAATATTCGAATTTAGAAAATAACGCATTTAGAATGGTTTAGTAATGATAAATTTTACATTTCGAAAAGTCGCATTTATAACACTCTGATTTGCGAAATTTCGCAGTTTTGAAATGCATGTTATGCGATATTGTTCGAATTCGCTTTGCTCTATTATGCATGATTTTCATTTACATTTCAACGTTCAAATATTTTAAATGAGATATGCTGTATTTCGGTGCATTGTATTTATAATGTTCTATATTTAGAATGTTAATGGAAATATCTATTGCGCATTTCTGTATTTCGAATCCACTGTGTATGGTGTGTATGGTGACTGACTTTGGGAGCGTTGTTCGCACGTAAAATTACATAGCGTATGTTTGCGAACATATTTTAATAGCAAAGCATATTTTTATAACATGCACATATTTTTATATCTATTTATCTATCTATCTATCTATCTGTCTGTCTGTCTTCTATCTATCTATCTATCTATCGATCTATCTATCTATCTATCTATCTATCTATCTATCTCATATCTATCTATTTAT
>WWET01003422.1:86600-98962 GCA_011038615.1 Limnodynastes dumerilii
GCCCCCTCCTTCTGTGTCCAGCCAGCCTTATTGCCCCTTCTTTATTTCTGCCCAGTCAGCCTTATTTTTCCCTCCTGTTTGTCCAACCAGCCATATTGCCCCTCCTTCTGTGTCCAACCAGTCTTATTGCCCCTCCTTCTGTGTCCAGTCAGCTTTAAATCCCCTCCTGTGTATTCAACCAGCCTTATGCCCCTTCCTTCTGTGTCCAACCAGTCTTATTGCCCCCTCTTTGTAGCCAGTCAATCTGATTGCTACCTTTATGTGTTTCCAGCCAACCTTATTGCCCCCTCTTTATTTCTGTCCAGTTAGCCTTATTGGCCCCTTCCTTCTGTTTGTTCATTTAGCCTTATTGCCCCCCTTTTGTGTCCATTAAGCCTTATTGCCCATCCTTTTATGTACAGGTAACACTATTGCCTCCCCTTTGTGTCCACCCAGCCTTTGTGCCCTCTCTGTGTCCAAATTCCCATTCCTCAACCACTTTCTTTAAGAATTCTATAATAAACTTACCTTTGGTGCCTCTCCTGCGGCTCTGTCCTCCGCGGTGCGCACTCTGAAAAATTGTTACGCTCACGTTGGTGTCCTGTAAACAGAGCAGTGGCACAGCCAGCTCTGTACATGCAGGGGGCAGGAGTGCTACATGAAGGCTCCGCCCCCTTGCTCCCTGGCTACAGTGTAAGAGGATGGATGTCAATGATTGACCACCTCCTCTTAAGCACACTATCGCAGCTGCCGGAATATGACGGTGGCTACGATACACTGAGCTTAAGTGGAGGATGTCAATCACTGGCATCAATCCTCTTGAACTGCATTTTGTGGGGGGCCCTTTGTGTGTGGGGGCCCTGGGATGACCGCCCCGATCGCCCCCTGGTTAATCCAGCCCTGGTATTTACTAATACTTACCTCTGGTCTGCCAGGTCATCGCAGGACTTCTCATTCATACAAAGTATGAATGAAGTCCTGCGCAGTGTGTTCAAGTCGGGACTTGGAAATCGACAATCAATCGATTCCCCCAGACAGGTAAGTCCTGTCTTCTGTTTTCTCTTTTGCTTTGTTTTTATTAATGTTATGCTATATATATATATATATATATGTATTAAAATATATTTTTATAAATAAAAAAAATATTGAACTTTTTTTTTTAATTTATTTTGATATTTACATATGTATTCCAGAGTTCTCCCCATATATACCCCCCTTTTCCTCCCTCTAAGAACAGCTATTAGGGGGAGGAAAAGAGGGGTATAGTGGGATATTGCTGGAATACTTACCCCTATCGCCAGCCTGAGCTAGCATTAGTTTTACACCAGGAGCAAAGTGTAAAACTACGCCCTGAGGCTTTGTAAATATAACGAAGTGCCAGCCCGCTCTGAAAAAGACAGGCTGGCGGAGACCCCCGATATTTACATGGATCGCCATGGAAACTGCTATTTTCCATGGCGATGCATTGTTTATAAAAAAACAAAAACTTAAATTTCATGCAGTAATGCCCATTTTTGCATGAAAATAGGCATTATCGCATGAAAATGATCTTTGTAAATTGACCTCTCTATATCTATCTGTATCAGTATGATTCTGTATAGTATAGAATAACGATTACATTTTTGATGCACTGTCAAAAAAGCTGAATATTTCTTTGGGCCTGATCCAGACCTACGCTTGGGTGCGTTTTTACGATGGTTGTAAGCGTAAAAACGGCACACTTACTGCGCATGTTCGGGGCAGATGTTACACTCATGTTACACTACAAAATTCTGAGCGCATGGGCCTTGAGCGTGCCAGCATCGTAACAACATGCAAAGGGGCGTGCCTGCCATATGAAACCCGTAAATACGCACCGAGGGCGGGGTGAGGCATTTAAATTGTACAGTATGGGTGTGCTAAGCGTCGTAACTATGCAAGGAGCTTACGGTTGCACACGGTTACGATTAAAAAGTTAGGGTAGGGTTTGCTCGGTGTAAGAAGGCAAAACTAAGTACAACCAAGGTGAGTGCCAAGGGGAGTGCAACGGAGGTACGATGGCGTAAATACACTACGCACATGAGCGTTTCGTGAGTGTAGGTCTGGATCAGGCCCTTTGGCAGCATAAATAACATAATATTCACACAAGAGAGGGGAGTGACAGGCGGAGTTCACATGAGAGTATGTGTGGGGGTTTGAATGAAGTCCTAAAGCCCCATACACACTACAGTTTTTTTAAATGATAATCGTTCAAAACACCCGTAAAAGGAGTGTTTTGAACAATATCGTGCAAGTGTGTACGCTGCAACGATCATGCCTGATCATTGTAAAGTACACAAAATCGTTTGATCGCATCTTTTAAAATTTAATATAAACGATCAAGCTATTCAGTACTGAAGGCTCAACAGAAAATCGTTTGTAGTGTGTATGCAGCCTGATTGGTAATCTACTGCTTGAATATCTGTGGTTTATTTGTCGTTTGTCGTTTATATGCTGTAGTGTGTATGGGGCTTAAGTCTTTTTGTTCTACCCACTTTATTCTGTTTTTGTTAAATGCCATGGTATCCCTTCCAGTTGTCTGCTTACCCCTGCTCCCTAGGCCATCCTCAATTTGATATTCCCTCCCCCAATGCCACCCTTTCTTTCTCCACCCCCTTCTCCCCTGAAACAGTGACCATTCTTGTCTTGGAACCCCTCTTCCGTTGCTTGCTCCTTAGTTTTGATGTTTTTTGATATTCTGTTCACAATGTTATGTTACAATTCAACTGCTTCCTCCTTTGTCAATAGACCTATGAATGTTCTTTACTATTTGCTGTGTGTCTGTTGACTCAATAAACTAAAGTTAATCATATAGGGACGAATTTATACCTAAGAAGCTTAGTAGGTCATTTTTTACGCATGTTGCCAGTTAGGTATGTAGAGTGCCTCTGTACGGTCTTTAAAGATCGCTCGGAGTAGTTTAGTTAGATAGAGGCTGCGTAATTCCGCCTCGGGGAGTGATTAGGTAGAAGGGGGAGGGGAGGGATTTAGATTAGACGGGGAGGGTGGAGGGTTAGGTGGGGAGAGGCAATGTCCGTGCGTAGTTTCCTAGAAGGAAACATATGCATGGTAAGATAAGGTAGACCTATGGCACTCGTAAGGGGGAAAAAAACGGGGGGCAGATTAGGGGCAGGACGGGTAAATTAGGTGCGGATCTGTCCTCACTCTTAGGTATGAATACGACCCATATATAGCAATGCAAGTAGGAATTTCACCCTTTTTTTTTTCTTAAGACTTTGAAGGAATAATTGTCAGGGATTCAATAGAGGAACTATAGCATATAACAGCCACAAGACATTTACTACTGATTTGTTTTTCTAGACCCTGGAATGTATGTAGAATGATAGAGAGCTGACATTTGTCTAACCTGATTTACCCAACGTCTGAAATATTTTGCATCATAACACCGGTTAATTACAAAAATGCAGGCAGATTGGTCTTCAAACACCATACTGTGTGAATGCCTTATTTAGAGACAAAATATGTCACTACGTTTAAAGATAAATTTCATGAGTGATTTATGACTAGACAATAAATCACACAAATAAGCACTGAAGGCATCGCTCTTGTGACATCTCTCTTCTTTGTATTCCCAGTGGCTGAATTTCCTGTGGCATTAGTAATTAGAGAATAATTTGGATGATTTTTGTAAGTAATAATATATAATATATATTTTTGATCATTTATCAAAGAGATTATGGAAGACAAGTAATTTGCAAAAGGATTACCACACTTAAGAAAATCAAGACATTGGCTTAGGATCAACAATATTAATGATTCATGCTTTCTGCATAAGCATTTTAATCTTCATGTGGGTAAAAGGGCTTGTAGGAGTGTAATGGGACATTCCAGTTATAGTTACTGTACAACATATTTGCTAAATATATCTGATGCTTAAAAATTAGGGTATTCGAAATAAGAAAGTTTGGAGTCATTTGAGTTAAATATGCAAATATTTGTTTATTAAAAATATCTAGTTTACTATAAAAAGCTCTGGCAACTCAATCGTCATAATATTGGATTGGATCCAAACATTCGAAAGAGTGGAGGTTTTCCAATCGCTGGGATCGTAAAATTCACGCTTTTGCAATTGCGCATGTGCCGCGCTTTTATCAGATCAGCTGATTATTATGCAGCTATATGGGCATCTTAAGTAAAGTAAGAGAGAACTCACACATTTTGGTCAACAATTGATAATATTAGAATATTTTGTTACATGGCTTATTTAAACATGTAAATTGTGTACATGGTGAACTTTCCATTGAGAAGACAAGGAAATGTGTAAATCACTTTAAGGCTGAGACCCTCTAGAGGGTTAGTAGGCAAGAAGCAGCTATAGGGTTACGTAACTGAGAAGTAGGGTGGCAGTTCAGAATACAGGGCTTCTCAGTTTCATTGGGGTAGATCCAGACCTAAGCTCTTTTTACGTTCGTTGGTGTAGCGTATTTATGCTATTGTAAGTACTATGCACTCCCCTCGCTTGTACGTAATTTACTCGATTTACGTTTGCCAAATCCTACCTTAACTTTTCCAATCGTAAGTACGGCGTACATAATAGATTAACGTACGTAACGGCCTAACCTGGCCCATATTATTCAATTTAAATTATGGATGACCCGCCCTTTCGTTCATATTTCCGCTGAAATTGCGTACAATCAGAGTTACGCACATGCGCAGTACATACAAATTGGCGTTTTTACGACAGCGGCTAGCGTAAATACGCTAGCGTACGTAGCTCAGGATCTGGCCCATTATGTTCAGATTAGATTTGTTCTAAGCATATGCACACATCTGTTCTACTCAAATTGTAATGCATTGTAACACATCCAGGCTTATAAGGAAAGACACTTCAGACACCTTGCTTGGGGATCTAATTACAATTCTTTGCACGCAGGGAAAATAATTTGCTTATTGCACATGGATACTGATCAGCTTCTCTTTTATGCTGTTATTTAGTTTTGGGCTAGGAAACCACATCTCAACTTTAATTCTGTTTGTAATTCAACATGGTTTTGCCAAGGTGTAATTTCCACCTCATTTTCTATTATTTTCACACTCTGAATTTGGTTCTTTGAAAGTAAACAATGCTATTGTAAGGGAAAAACTAAATATTAAGGGATTGAATTGTGCAGATATTCTGTTATATTAACAAAGCGTATTTCCGGGTGTCGTATGGATGACCCGCCCTTTCGTTCGTATTTCCGCTGAAGTTACGTACAATCAGAGTTACGTAGCTTAACATCTGCCACGCACATGCGCAGTACATACAAATTGGCGATTTTACGACAGCGGCTAGCGTAAATACGCTAGTGTACGTAGCTCAGGATCTGGCCTGTTATGTTCAGATTAGATTTGTTCTAAGCATGCGCACACATCTGTTCTACTCAAATTGTAATGCATTGTAACCCATCCAGGCTTATAAGGAAAGATTGTACGTACTTCAGACACCTCGCTTGGGGATCTAATTACAATTCTTTGCACGCAGGGAAAATAATTTGCTTATTGCACACGGATACTGATCAGCTTCTCTTTTATGCTGTTATTTAGTTTTGGGCTAGGAAACCACATCTCAACTTTAATTCTGTTTGTAATTCAACATGGTTTTGCCAAGGTGTAATTTCCACCTCATTTTCTATTATTTTCACACTCTGAATTTGGTTCTTTGAAAGTAAACAATGCTATTGTAAGGGGAAAACTAAATATTAAGGGATTGAATTGTGCAGATATTCTGTTATATTAGAGCCTGAGGTTTGTTTAATGAGAGAAAAACCATATCTTTATTGGCTGTGTTGCTGTATAGTTCCACTCCAAAAGGTATCATATAGTTCCCCTATTTCTCCAGTTGAATTTAGACGGATTTTATATTTATATACTTCTCTGATACCCCCACTTTTGTTTCATTTTAAACACAGATAATTAAGTTGCATGAAAATGTATATCATGACTCAGAACCTAATATTTATTGCAGGATCAAGCAGTGAAATGTGAAAGCTGTTTCCTGCATCCTTCTGTGAGTGATTTTGTGATAAAATATCACAATATCGCAGCTAATCCCGCCGCTCAGAGTGTAGCCAGGGAAAGTAATTAAAAAGCAATTAAACCTCACTTACTTTGGGTCAAGTATAATAGTGCTTATTGTGCATTACCAACAGTGTGTATGGTAATTACACAGACAATGGGTACACAAAACCTGACAGTGAGTCATTTATGAATCATATTTACCTGTGTCCTTCCTGGTGTGTTTATGTTCACTGAACAATAGTCCCATAATTCAACTTTGTCTCAAACCCTTTAGTCAATGTCAGATGTATAAGCAGACATAGACTCCAAGTGCATATATGACACTAATTAAATATGGCATTTTTTGTGAATTGTTTCCTCTATCTTATTAAATGCTCTTACCATCAGATGCCTGCACATCAGTAGTTATTTCCACATAAAGGATACGTTTTGTGATGTATTTTTTATAATTGTCCAGAATCTACACCTATGGCACCTTGGATTCACAGATACGATTTTGCCTGTTGATGCGTTCGTATTTTTAGGGTTGGCTTAACTGCGCATGCGTAGTAACTTTTTCCACGCAAGTTACATAGGATTTAGGCACAGAAGTCCATTAGGCACGGATTACTGCATCGCACTTAGGGGTATATTTACAAAGCTTGATTTTGCCCAAATTGCCTCAACTCCTGGGAGTTTGGAGGCGATTTGGCCATCACCGTGTTCACTAAAGGCAAAGTCCCGGGACTTTAGCCTTTAGCAAATTCGACTCGCCAAACATCGCTAGACAAAAATCGTCCAGATGTTTGGCATGGAAAAAATACAGATTTGTCTAAATCGCCTTTAGATCGCCGGCAAATCACAGAAAAATAAATCGCATACTGTGTGGGGCGCTTTCAATGAAAGCGCCTCACATATAACCTGAAAAACACATGTCAATCTGTTTGACATTTGTTTTTCTGTATGTAAAAGCCAAGCGCAGAATGCTTGAAAGCCTTAACCATGCTACGCTGATAGAACTACAAGGCTCATCATTGCTTAGCCTTGTAGTAATATCAGCGTCAGCATGGTAAGACTTCTAAACATGCTGCACTGTGTGTGGTGCGTGAAAAAAAAAATTGTCTGCACAAAATATACAGTTAGACATTAATATAAGTGTGTATGTAAAATAAACATTTTCCCAGACTAATAATGTCCCCTAATGTGTGAACTTACCTCCGGTGGCCACCGTGTAGTATACTAACAGTGTATGAACGTATTGTGTGTTGAATAAAAATAATTTGACACTCACCGTTTTGCTGTAATCATTCTTGGGACGATTTGCTTGGAGTCTTTTTTCTTCTTGTCATGGAATCTTCTCCACTTGCTTGAAGATTCTTCTCCGGTTGCTAGAAGTGACATCTCCTGTCCTCTGTTCCGCTCCTTGGCCTCTTCTATACTTGACCCGACGACAGGCTCATTCGTCTTCTTCCGTGGCGCTCCTAATGACCATTCGGTCACTAGAGGGCAGCCTTTTATATTAATGATGACATCAGAAACACTAGAGACCCTAATGTAACTAGGGGGGCATTTAAATGGTCTTTTGAGGGCGCAGTTAGTAATGTCCATACGTACATAAGTAACTTTTGTACGTAGAGTTAAGGTTGCCCTATGGATGCGTAAGTCACTGAAAATCTGTCCATGTGAGGGGCGTCATGGGTGTTGCTTGCCACGTACATGCGTATATTTGTGTACTTTATACACACGCATCTGTGAATGCAGTTCCTTGTGACCAAAGGATTCAGACCACCGCACGACAGCAAATTCTGCAAGCTACTTGACATGGAAGGGCCTATTACTGCTGGACCGGAGAGAGTGAGGAGCAGAGGGCATTGCAAGATCAATGCTATGAGTTCCAGTCATGAAAAGACTTCTGTGCTGAAGATGAAGTCATTATGAATATGACTCTGTTCTGACTTCCTTGTCATATGATGCCTCAGCAACCCTCCAGCACTTGCCTCTTCTCTTGGACGTAGAATTTACTTTGCCATTGGATTATTGGTGTGGGTGCGTCGTGCTAACAACCACTGTGCAGGGGATGGCAGACCATCCCTGGGTGTGTTTAAGGGGTTTAGCAGGGTTAGATAAGTGTCATATCCATCTCATACACATTTTTCTAGCAGATGTTTTACCGAGTGTACTGCACCTTCTTCCATTCCATCTGACTGTGGGTAGTGCAAACTGCTTGTGATATGTTGCAAGTCCCATGAATTTATAAAATATTTGAACTCTCAGCTCTTAAACAACGTTATTGATGATCAGCTGTTGAGAAATGCCATGCACCACAAAATGCCTCTTAAGCTGTGACATGAACAGGAGGCTTGTGGGGCTGGAAAGGTTGGTAATAGAATATGAATCGACCAGTAACAGGTACTCCTTTCCCCTCCACTTGAAAAGATCAGTAGCAATGATGGACCAGGGAGCAGATGTGGCGGGTAATGGAATAGATTTCCTTGCCTGATGTGGTTGAAGGGCATTCATTTGCACTGTGTTTACCTTAGGCCCAATTGCAGGAGGCCTAGTTTGAAGCAGATCTAGCATCATCCTGACATTTTGCTTCACAATGTGAAAGGTGGTTTGGCGCATGAGAAGTTTAATGTCACCATGGCCACAGTCTTCATAATGAGACCACCATAGACCATGAGGTATTTTTCACCTTTGTCTGCAAGTTGGTCCACACTACCACAGACCAGCAAGCAGAGTGGTACCCTTTGTGGTGAGTAGTGATGTGATGGCTCATGTTGGCATCGTGGACTGAGGTGATTTTTGGGCTGGCAACATCTTGCAGTTGATTCTATTTACCACAAGCATTGCATTGCTTGTCAGAAGACAATGTTGTCTGTCAGGTGTATTCTGCGACAAACAGTTCCAGCATAAGGTAAATTGGCACAAAACATGGAGCATGATGGTCACCTCAGCGGCCTTCTTCAGCTCTCTGGTACCGCTTTCTGACTGCTCATTTATCATGCATATGCTGATTGAGTGAGATCCCTCTCTTGAAGACACTGTGCACGGACTATGCCATGCGTCATTATATGTCCCATGTATGATTCTGTAACAGATGAGCTTGTTTGGGAGAGTGCCAAAGTAACATTTCTTTGCCAGCAAGTTTAGTGTGGAGACAGAAGACTGTATGGACTTCTCTCTTGCAAGGTTGAGCATGCCTGTGAGACCATCAATGCAATAGACATGCCATTTTCTTTTGAATTGGAGCCAGTTTTAAGCCATATTCTCATCAAATTCTAGTGGGTACATTCATCTGCAACTTTGAGCTATGTAGATACTACTTCTGACACTATGATGAAATGTGTGCACTACAAGGATGACACTATAGTTGGTTTAAGCACATTCACCAGTAATCACCCATAGCAAAGTCAAGGGTCCAGATTTACTAAGCTGTGGGTTTGGAAAAGTAGATAGAATATGGGCTTAAGCGCTCAAACAATTGCTGAGGTAAGGTGTGTGGGTAAATGGGTGGGGGGCTAGGCTGGAGGGGGGCAAATCCGTAGGATAATCTTTGTAGGTGATGGTATGATGCTGTGGATGATGATGATAAACTCCAGCAGGAAGGATGAGTGAGAGAGGGGAGGAGAGACACAAATGTGGCAATAGTGAAGACCTGCGGTACTCAGTATAGCATATTGTATAGTGCACTCACCCTGCTCTTCTCTTGGTAATTTGTGTGTCAGACTTCTGGTCTAATGGGTCCCGTAGTAGATGATCTCCAGCAGAATGGCAGGCTCTAGCCGTGTGCAGGAGATGATAGAAGAGAAGAAGGACAGCAATAGTGAAGGTCTGTGGAGCAGAGAGAATGTTGAAGGAATAACACTCACCCTGTCCTTCTCTTGGTCGATGGCAGTCAATGTGCAGTCAGCTTTGCAGCGTGTGCCGGGGCTCTTGCTGTTCCCAGTGATGTCAGGTGTCTGTGACGTCGCAGCGTCTCACAGCCTGGGGGTGGAACAGAGGAAGCCCGGGACATACTCCGCTGGATGGCGGGTTGCCGATGGTGCCCTCTAGCTTTTCTGGCAGTCTGTAGTTACAACACAACTACTTCTGATACGACGACGATTTCTACCTCCAGCACCAAGGCACCGCTATGGGCACACAGTTTGCGCCAAGTTACGCTAACCTGTTTATGAGTCACTGGGAAGACCTTACCATCTGGTCAAGCCCAAACTCCAGCGCGGACCTTGTGCTCTGGCGGCGCTATATAGACGATGTGTTATTCATTTGGAAAGGCCCAGAACACACCCTCATCCATCTCTGCTCCACAAACTTTCACTATTGCTTTCCCTCTTCTCTTCTATCATCTCCTGCACACAGCCGGAGCCTGCCATTCTGCTGGAGATCATCTACTACGGGACCCATTAGACAAGAGGTCTGACACGCAAATTACCAAGAGAAGAGCAAGGTGAGTGCACTACACAATATGCTATACTGCAGGTCTTCACTATTGCCACATTTGTGTCTCTCCTCCCCTCTCTCTCTCATCCTTCCTGCTGGAGTTTATCATCATCATCCACAGCATCATACCATCACCTACAAAGACTATCCTATGGATTTGCCCACTCCAGCCTAGCCCCCCACCCATTTACCCACACACCTTACCTCAGCAATTGTTTGAGCATTTAAGCCCATATTCTATCTCCTATTTGCTACATCTAATGTACCATTAGCGGGCGATAGCTGTTCACAAATCCACATAGCCACACATCCCTACCAGCCCTCCCCAATACACACTCCCCCTACCGTACCCTAGAGAGCTACATTTTGTATATTGCCAGGGTTTGGAAAAGTGGATATGTTGCCGATAGCAACCAATCAGATTCTAGCACTCATTTTCCTATTACATACTAGAGAATGTCAGCTTGAATCTGATTGGTTGCTAAGGGCAACATCTAAACTTTTCCATACCCGCAGCTTAGTAAATTTGGCCCAAGGAATGTAAAGATGAATCACTTTTTATAATCAAAGCATAAATGTGATACGTGGTATTATTTATGTGGTATTAGTTTAGGGGTGGTAACACTTATGCAAAGTGGGCACAGGAGCTATTTTTATTTCTGTGCCATCAAAACTTTTGATATGCTTTAAATGTTACAAAAAAAGTGCAAAAAGTTTTAACATTTATCTTGATTTCATTTTCTACAGCAGAAAATTCATTCAGTAGTAGTAGTACAAAAAGCAGGTATAGCTTAGCTACAAGTGTAACTTACTCTGGAGTTCATACAGTAGTATGGATCTGGTTATTATCTCTGTTATCCTGATTATAACAACTATGCTTATGTATTCTTTCATACTCACATATCATTGTGGCAAGTCATATATTTATGAATTGAAGGATTTGTTATCATAAAATAAACACAAAAGCTTTTATAATGAATATTATTAAACATTTATTATTTTACTATTGAGATTACGTGTGACAACATAATTAGTTTCTAATCAGCTGGAGACTAATGAAGCCAAAATAGAATTGGACAGTGGACTCTTAAATATCTCAAACGCTTATTTTTACGCCTGTGATGCAAAAGCACTGAAATCCATCATGCTGTTAGAGCAATCATACTGCAAATTTTTGCCAAGTCTATGTATTAAGTTTATCGATGGTATTATCATCTTGATGTGAGTTAAAGGATTGGTGAGATGTACGTTGCCTGAACAAAGGAAGAATTATTTAACAGCAACGGAATATTGAACCAGGCACACTGAGGAACGCATTCAGTTGTTAGGCATCTGTGAAAGTGAACCCTCTGGTCACTAGGAGCTCTTGGTTGTTCCTCCAATGCTATCCTTTGGAGGGAGAAGACAAATATTCAAACAGATTAGCAGCCCAAATCTTATCTGTGGCTAAATGCCTAATTACTGAAATCCGGACACAGTCCTCCCTCTCTTCCTCTAGCCTTGCTATTCTGTCTTTCATGGTTACAAGGTCTCCCAACCTCCATTTTGGGTGTTTGTTTTAAAGCTTGTCTGGGATAGCAGCTGACAGGGAGTGCTGTCTCAGAGTAGCTGTTTTGGAGATTCGGGGACCTCTGCCAGGGCTCTCAATTTAAAAATACATGATATATGACCCAAAGTTGGGACTCTGACAGTATTAGAGTTAGGACCAAAACAGAGACGCCTTGTAAGTGGCTGGTGGCTTATCATATATCTGCAGATGTATGTAACAAATTCTCTGACTTTTATTTTAAAGATAGAATGTTACAGTTTGTTGCTGGGTAATTGCAAGAGTGCTGGTGTAAATTCACAATACCTTGCCTTGCAGCACCTGCTCTATATTAACTTATAAATTGATTTGTTGATTTGAGCAACCTCCATTTTGT
>WWET01003422.1:105098-117386 GCA_011038615.1 Limnodynastes dumerilii
GCAGTTCCCCAGAGCAGCTGACATCAGCCGTTCTTTGTAACTGCCGTGGCAGCTCATGCAGGAACCTCCTATATGAGCTGCCCGACAGTCTCCCCAAGGCTGCGCTGCATCCAACGCCTAGGCAGCGGGGGATAGCAGGCGGAGGGAAGTGCCTCTCTGGCATTGCGCCCCCTTCTGCGCTTACTGGGTTCCGCCGGCCCTGGTGGTAGGTAAAGAGAAAATGTGTGGAAAAAATTACTTCACTGAAAGGGTGATAGATAAGTGGAATAACCTCCCATCTGAGGTGGTTGAGGATAACACAGTAGAATAGTTTAAACATGCTTGGGATAAATATACGCATAACCTATATCTTAATCTTTTCTGCCATAACTTTCTATGATTCTGATTTAAGCCATGTTTAGGTTACAGCAGGGATCTGGCAGCAGACCTCCACGCTCAGCGCTAGCAGTGGTATGGGTCTGGTAAATAAATATATCAAAACTGATTACTTTTGTATAAAAAGCATGTATGTGTAATATTTATTATTGTTCATCTAAGGTCTGGTCACAGGCATGTTCTATGTCAGAGGTTCACTGGTGGTACTTGGACCACTGCCAGGTCGTACTCAGGGCAATGGGGGCGAGTTTGTAAGGAGGTACAATACTAAATGGCTGAGGACATAATTAATAAAATATCTTGGGGGCTAACTGCATATGAAGAAATGCACCTTAAAATATGTGCAAAAATATGTCAACAGCAACAAAAACTCACAAAATATATATATGGGTCATGGGTAAGTGTCTACAGGATATGCAAAGGAGGTTCTTGACATGATTCCATAGTGGGCAAATGGTACTGGGCAAAAAAAGTTCTCTGTATTATATAGTGGTCACTGGAGGGCTCATTGTATTGTACTGTGTTATGGTCACTTGTGTGTTCCCTGTATTCTAAAGCGGCCACTGGTGTGCTCTCTATATTGTATAGAAGTGACTGGTGCCCTTTCTGTATTATGTATTACAATCACTGGTGTGCTCTCTGTATTCTGTATAATGGTCACTGGTGGACCCTCTACAGTGTTTAGAGGGCACTGTGCAATTTATGGTGGTCACTCATGGACTATATGCTGTGTGGGGTGGTCCTATATATGTGTATGTGTGAGTGTGTGTATAAAATATTATGCCTAGGACCCCATAGTGTCTAAATCTAGCTATTGTCAGCATGCTTACTTTAACTTCAGATCCACTGACCTGTCATGTTACAGGCAGTTTAGCGGATATGAGATGCATCAAGTAACAAGGTTGCAAATAATCAACTGGCTGGGAAAGCAAGAGCAAAAGCATTCTAGGGAGGAAGTACTGTGAAATCAAATCTGGGAAATTCTACACCAGTGTTTCTCAAACCTGGTGCCCAAGGACCAGGATAGCTGGGTGGTGCAGGGGAGCAACTGCTCCTCCTGCTACTGGAAACAGTTAAAGCGGCACTTATTAGCAACTCAGTAGTGCAGCTGTATGGGGTATTAGGTCCCAAGAGAGCACCAATAAAGCAGGGATTGACCCAAATACACTGTCTGATCCACCACTGCTAATAACATCCTGCAATGTAACTGTAGGGAGCATTATGAGCCCTACTATGTAGTTTATATTTTAATGGTTGGTTGATTTTATAGATTACACAGTGCCGTTGAGGACAACACCAGGAGGAACACTGAATAGGTAAGTAAAGTATAGGGGAACTGGAGACACCTGCTGGGAATACTAGGGAGACTACAAACACATGAATGGTATCACATTAGTTGCAGTTAAAAGTTAATATTAGTTAGTTATAAGCTAACACAATTAATATTAGTTTTAAGAAAAAAATTATTAGCTGCAATATTAAATTTATCAAATAAAAAATAAACATTTTATGTCATTTCTGTGTATGCACTTTGTATTTTCTGCTTTGTTTGTGTATTTTTTTTTTTGGTGTCCTGTGTAATTTTGGGAAGGGCTTAGGTGTGCCGAGGATGAGATAAGGTTCAGGAGCACTATGCAAGGTGATCCGTGTGGGGGGCATGCCATGCCTTCGCCATGCCTAAAACCTAAAAGGCATGGTATTGTGGGTGGCATGAGGCATTTCGCACGGATACGTACGGATAACTTAAGGTAGGGTTATGGATACAAATATTGTCCAAAGTCCATGCCTCACAGGGGAGTAACATGGAAGTTCACTTCCTTTTTGCTTGCGGACTTCTATACCTCTGTATGGATGGAACTTGTCTGGAGGTCTGGATCAGGTTAAGAGTTCCAATTTCATTGTATTGCATTCCCTATTTTTCTCCTCAAAGTTTCATATTGTGTATTTGTTCTTAAAATAGGATGCCTATTTTCCTGTATCGTCCACCCTATCCTTACCGAGGACCCATAACAGTACATGCTTACAGGTCTCCCTGGAGCATAGGTGTATTCATTATAGGTGTATTACATTTTTTAAACATTCACAGGTATTAGCAATGATTTAACTTGTAATTCTGGTAGTAGACATGCACTGATAGGGGTCCCTGAGGACCTATAATGGGAAACACGTCTGTAGACTATGAATTATTTACTTAAAAGAAAATGTTTCAACTATATTTTATATTCACAACTTTCTCCATCATTTCATCTATCATATTGTGGCTATGCATGAGCGTGCAACATGATTCTAGTATAGATCTGTAAACTCTGGTTTCAGACTTATGTGCTTATAGGGTATCTGCATAATTTCCAAAGGTGGGGCAGAATGGGGAAGGTGCAAGCACAAGTTACGGTAGGGTTCTTGAATGGTAAATAGTGCATTGAGAAGGGGAGTGGCCATTGGATACCTACCGGATTAAGGCCCGTATTTAGAGTACCGAACGTATAACATATATGTCCATTGTTTGGCGATTTTTACTAATGCGCATGTGTAGTAATTTTTTTACGTAATCTACGTATCTTTTCTTATGTAGATTGCGTAAATGTGGTCTGAAAGACCGCATTTACACAATCTACATAAGAAAAAGATACGTAGATTACGTAAAAAAATTACTACGCATGCGCATTAGTAATAATCGCTAAACACCGGACGTATATGTTATACATCCGGTACTGTGAATATGGGCCTAAGTCTGGATCTGCTTCATTATATTATCACAACACCAACAATAGGTGATTTAGTGTGCCCAAAGCATATATTAGCACCTTGGTCCACCACATGTTCATTCTGCCATTGATCATGAATATGGAAAAAAACTGTGAGATTAAATATCTGCAATAGTATCAGATAGATGCTCAGTTGGTATTATCTTTCAGTGTTTGCTTTACTGGATCCACCTTCCCTGCTGTTCCTCTATCTGTTGGAGTATCACAAGGCTCAGTGTTAGGTTCACTGATCTTCTCTAACTATAGCACTCCCCTAGGACAGCTAATAAAGTCATTTGGAGTTCAGTATCTTCTCTATGCGGATGATACACAAATCTATCTATTGTTTGGATAAGCTAACAAAGGCGCAGAGTCTACCCAGAGACCTAGGGCCTGATTTACTAAGCTGCGGCAAGGAGACGTGGAGATGTTACTCTTAGCAACCAATCAGATTCTAGCTCTCACTTTCATATTGCATGCTAGAAAAAGTCAGCTAGAATCTGATTGGTTGCTAGGGGCAACATCTCCATCTTTTCCCACACCATAGTAAATTTGGCCCCTGTTGTTCACTGCAGACGCTGATGGTGGAGGCAGATCTCTGAAGGTCGCGGCCCCTGGTGACAGATCATAGTAACCAGAATGGGGAAGCATGTAACACCTATCCACTCATATCTCACCAACTGTGTTGGCCCAATGTCCCTCTGCCATATCAAGTTGCCCGCCATCCCAAACTTAGTATTTAAAAAACAGAACTAACATTTCTACCTGCCAATAAAAGCTACCAACCTGGTATCTCTTTTGCTGTTGATAACACTAAAATGATCCCTACTTATAAAGCTCACTGCCAAGGTGTTTCTAATCCCTGTTACATACATCCAAAATACATTTCCATGATAAGCAAATATCTCACACAAGACCCGCTCATTTATGCATTAATTAACTCACACTCTGAATATTGCAATGCTGCCCTTATTGGACTCCTCCATTGTTTGATATACAGAACTTACCATTATGTTTCAATCCCAATATCCTAAGCTTGCGAGTGTAAGCTTGCGAGCAGGGCCCTCTTACCCACCCAGTTTGTTTGTTACCACCCAGACATGTTATAATGATTGGAAAACGCTATGTAATCTGATGGTGCTATATACAACCAAGGACAAATCCCTCCATAATTATTTCACCAGTAGTTTGTTTCAATGTAATTCTTGCACAAGTCTGGATTTCTTACCTCAAATGTTACACTATATGGGCCAGATCCAGAACAACGCTTGTGAGCGAATTTACGCGTGGCGGAGACGTAAAATCGCCTTTTGGTAAGTACTGCGCATGCGCACCATAGAAAATACGCTCAGTAACATAGCGTAATTGTGAACGTATGGGCCATTCACGTATGTGTCAGCGTGGCGGAGACGTAAAATCGTCTTTTGGTAAGTACTGCGCATGCGCACCATAGAAAATACGCTCGGTAACGTAGCGTAATTGTGAACGTTTGGGCCATTCACGTATGTGTCACGTAAATACTTACGTGTAGGCATGACAATTTTACGTGAGTCCAAAATACGTCTGAAATACGTTAAGTAGGCGGGAGTTTGTATTTAAAGTGTACAGTATGGGCGTGCTTAGCTGCGTAAATATGTGGTACCCATACGTACGTGTGCGGGTCACTGCGGTTACGTTGGCAAAATTTAAGGTAGGGTTTGAAAAGCGTATCTTGACAAAATACGTACATTCAAGGGGTGTATAGAAGGTACGCACACGAAAATACGCTACGTGAATAAACGTACGGCAAATGTAGTTCTGGATCTACCCCTATATCTATTTTTTATGTTTTAAAATGGGAAACAGCAAAGTTATACATCAATATAATTATATAAATATATAAAATTAGATAATATGATATTAAAAATGAAAGTTGAACTACAACAATGTGACTGAGGCCAACAATTAACTATTAACTACAATAATAAATGTTAATAAATGAATACACTTTCAGCTTATTACAAATTTTATTTGGGAAATGTTACCAGCAACGTGTTCCTGTTGCTGCTTATCCACATCTACAAAGAGTTTGAAAGTAATATTTATGAAGTACTAGTGAAAGACAATAGTTCTGTCATTCCTTAAATGCTATGTTGATATTAAAGACCTTCTCAGTTTGTTAAGTGAGAGATAGTAGCAGATACTAGGTAGTGAACTGGAAACTAACACAGAGCAGTTACCATACTCAAATATCATCAAGGGATTAAACTCTGAGCTTTTCCAGTTAAGAGATTGAAAAAAATGCCATTGTTCAAAAGCTAATAGTTCCTTAGAAGGGGCAAACTGATGGGTTAACATTTAAGAAAAATAAATCTTCCAGTACCTTCCAATTTCTATTTAAATTATTACCTGTCTTAATATATAAGGTACATTAGCAATAATGTTTTTCCAAACCTGCAGCTTAGTAAATCTGCCCCTTTGAATTATAACCATGCCACCAATTATTCCAACTCTATTGCACCCTTGTGCCCATAGATGTGTAAATAAGTAATTAAAAGGGAATGTAAAAGAAAACTGAATACAATGTGACTTCCAAAAACAAATTTCTTGATTTTGTGGGATGATAACAAGTAAACTAACAGATAGGACCGTAATGTCAATAATTAAAAAATAATTACAATAATGGGCTTGCGATAGTTGAATAAACACAATGCAGATTCATAAGATAAAACAGAAACTGCAAAACAGTGCAAATGATCAGTGTCACAGCTAATTTGTGGAATGTAGAAAATGTCTATATCTTTTCAGTGTCTCTTCCCAGCATTAAAGCTCTAGAATCCAGTGAAAACCTTTATTTCAATCAAATATCAGAGCATTTTAGGCTTACACTGTTTCTAATGGTGACAGTTTATGGGTATTGGGCAGGAAACTATTTTCTGAATAGCAGATAAGGGATTCTCAGCAATGCAACCTACCCTCTGTCAATCGGCCAGATCCAGACTTAAGGTCGATTTCCCTCAGTCAAATTTACGCATACCACATGTGTAAATTCTTCTGTCGTTATCAACTCTGGATCAGGTGCAATGTCGGTAACATTCTTGACTTTATTTAGGCTTCTGAGATGTGGGTGGACCAGTACTTCTGGTGGAGTCTGTGTGACCCTCTGAATTATCAGTCTCACTGTCCTCAGTGGTAAGAGTGGGATGCTTTTGTCCTACTTGAAATGAAATGCACTTGGACAGTTGCTGAAATAATTACAGCAATAACAGACAGATATTCCTTACAGAGAGAAACGTGATTGGAACTAGATGTAGCACAGTAGAGCAGGTTCAATGTCTTGGTTTATCATAATGTCTGATAATTATCCTATCATTTCCAATATTATAATTATTACACATTATCCTTGTCTTAGGCCCATACTGATATTGGGTTACCTTCGATATAATGGAATAAAATACTACATAACGTAATAATGATATATTTATAATAATGATACAAATGTAGAAAAGTTCAAGATCATTTTTGAAGACTGACATATCTAGTGTAATTTTGGATCTTCAACTGCCACAAAACATATGCCAGCAATGCTGGAAACATCTCAGTTGAAATATGATGAAACTATACCAGGGCTCGAAGCATTTGCGTATATATAATGGGTGCAGGGTTTGCAGTGCACATGGGCCCCTCAGAACAGGGGGCCCCACAGAACACACTTGCACATATTAGGTCTCTCTTTTTTTTAAATTTATTTTCTGTGGGTGGTGGAGGAGTCTCACTGGGCGGGGTGTTGTTGGCTCATGGGTGTCATGGGGGTGGGGGGGTAGATAGTTTTGGGGATATGGATAAAAGACAAACTGATGACAAATGCATATTCAAGGAATTACCCCCTTATTTTATTTTAGGAATTAATTTTGCTTCTACTAAAAATTTTTTAACACATTTAGTTTATGAATCACAATGTTCATATGGGTGTGGTTTGCCAGTGCCATGGTTTGTGTTCCAAAGGACCACTGTACAGCAGTTGAATGTAAACAGGTAAGTCTTTTATCGTAACCCTAACCTTAACCTTCCCCTAACCCTGCATATCCCGCAGCATAACCCTAACTCGCCATATCCTGAAGGCTAACCCTAACCCTCCATATCCTACAGTATAACCCTAAATCTCTATGTCGCACATGGTAACCGTGACTTCAACCCACCGCAGCCTGTCACTATTGAGAACGGGTCCAAATCGTTTCCGTTTCCAGTAGCAATTTACTGTTTTCTGAGCATTTGGACAATAATACAGCTGGCGGCTGCATCATTGTCGCAATAGGAACGGCCAGACGGGCATCCATATCCCTGTGCATACAAAAATAATAATACATATTCAGGTTTAAACAGAAAGCTTTATGTGTAATATCGTTCACCTACAAGATCTCTGCCATCAAATTCTTTGTTTGGATATATCCATTCAGCTCCAGCATTCAGGGGTCAACCCAAAGACTTTCAAGCATTGAGACGGAGATATCTCATTATACTTGAGGGTGGGAAATCTCCGAATCATGATTTACTATTATTCAGGGTTGAAGCCTTGCTTAAATGCCATTTATCTATCTGTGCCAAAAAGGACTTTTCTTTCTAAGATTTAAGTTTGACAAGAGGGGATAAAAATCAGAAAAGAAGGTTTAATATTCATCTCATTAAAAATCATACAGGGCCGTATTCAGAGATCCGTTTTCACGGCCAGTTCCATGGGTATTTTTAGGTATGTTTCAACTGCGCATGCGTAGTAACATATTTTACGTAGTTAATGTAAGATTATGGAGGTAAGTAGAGATTTTTTCCATAGAGGAGAGGTGCCAAACCTTGTTCAGAAGTGGGGAGGTGGAGGGCGGGGAGGTATCCCTCCAATGGTGGTCTATGAGACAACGAGCCGCGTTTAGGATTTGGGTAGCAAGACGGTCAGAGTCTTTGTCCAACTCTTCAATGGGAGCGCCTAGAAGAAAAACCCAGGGACATTTGGAAACAGGCACATTTAGCACCTGGGAAATTAATGTGGCTACCATAGACCAGAAATCGGAGATTATGGGACAATTCCACCAAATATGTAGGAAGGATCCCCTTTCACCGCAACCTCTCCAGCATAGCGGCGAAACGGTGTTGAACATGCGGTGTAGTCTGGTGGGGACTAGGTACCATCTGTTGTATATCTTGAACAGGTTCTCTTGAACTAGAGTGGATAGAAAGGCCTTAGCAAGATGCTCCCGTATCTCTGCCCAGGTATCCTCCTCCAGAGGCGCCCCCAGGTCCCGCTCCCAGGCCGCCTCGTGTCTTGGCGTGGGGGCTTCCTTACATAGGAGTAAGTAGGTGTATAATGAGGAAATCATTTTTTGTGCTAAAGGTCCTTGGAGGCACAGAGACTCCACCAAAGAGAGAGGTCTGGCGATTTGGACACGTGATAGGGAGGATACAAAGTGGCGTACCTGTAGGTATTCCAGCTGCCCCGCCACCCGGGAGCCATACCTGCGCTGCAGAGTCTCCATTGATGCGAATCATGGTTTATTATTATTCAGGGTTGAAGCCTTGCTTAAATGCCATTTATCTATCTGTGCCAAAAAGGACTTTTCTTTCTAAGATTAAAGTTTGACAAGAGGGGATGAAAATCAGAAAAGAAGGTTTAATATTCATCTCATAAAAAATCATACAGGGCCGTATTCAGAGATCCGTTTTCATGGCCAGTTCCATGCGTATTTTTAGGTATGTTTCAACTGCGCATACGTAGTAACATATTTTACGTAGTTAATGTAAACTATACACAAGTAAGTGCCTCACGGACGGACTTGTGAATCGCACTTGGGTACATATGTCTGGATATACGACGTAAAAATACACACGTGAAAATTTAAATAAAAATGGGCGGAGGAAGACATTTTATTGAAGGTATGTGGGCGCAACTAACATGAATCGCACGTACGGAGGACACATACGCACGCAACTGCTCACGAAAAGTTACAAGTGGTCTATGGAGGCGGAAGTCACCGACAGCACGGCCGAGAGAGGGGAGTGTCATGGGTGTGAGGGGGTTTGGCCTGCACCGGCCATGCGTATAATTGCGTACCTTCAAGGAAATAGTTCTCTGAATACGGCCCATAATCTGCAACCACAAAGGCAAGCATACATTATTTTTCACATCTAATTTATATTATTGTTACCACTGCTTGTAACAACCATATACTTTTACACTATTGTGCTACAAGTCCTGGTAGTGATATTTTGCAAATGTTTGGCTTGCACTGTGTGCAGGGCTGTGATTTCATGAGTAAACGAGCAGGAATCTGGATCAAACTAAATGACTACCATTGCAAAGGCAGACACAATTCATTTGGAAATAAGAGATCACTGGAGTTTAGAGTGACCAAGACAGTGAAACCTGATATTTAAGAACCTGAATCACAATAAATTACACATACACCATATTTTCAACAAGTTTCTTGCATTCAAGACACCCAACTATTTCAAACCCAAACAGAGGGATTTTTATTAACTCATTCATGTGCAGAGGCTTCATGTACTGATTTCTGAGGGGGTCCCTTAATCACTGTCGTCAGTCAATAGATGATTGATTTAACTTAGCTTCTGGTCTTCAAGGCTGGTTGCAGTCCCCGCATAGAAAGAAGGATTTCCGAAATAGGGACATCCAAAAGTTCCTTTTCGGATGTCCCTGTTTCGAATAACCCTCCATTTTAGAATTTTTTTTTAGAATGGGTGAGTATGCCGATCAGCCTACTCACCCATTCCTTTTCAGAAGCGCCACCGGTGAGTAACCTTTCCGGGGACTTTTAGTGTTAAGAGGGTAGGGTTAAGCTCTGGGGAAGGGAGGGTTAGGGTTGTGTAAGAGGCTGCAGGGAAGGGAGGGTTAGGGTCAGGCTGCAGGGGAGGGAGGGTTAGGGTCAGGCTACGGGAGATGGTGGGTTAGGGTCAGGCTGCAGGGAAGGGAGGGTTAAGGTAATGGAGGGGAGGGTTAGGGTTAGAATTAGGGTAAGGGTTGGGGTAGTTAAAAGCCTTACCTTTCAGAGCACCGTGTTCGCTGCTCAGGGGATCGATCCTAGCCAGTTCGAAACTGGCTTGGAGAAAACTACCCTATCGAAATAGGGCCGTTCTTTCCGGGGACCCACACCCCTTCTTGGCTGGTGCACCCTTTTTCCCCCACACAAACTAATAAATAACAATAAATACTCAAACCATGAGCTGTTGGGTGAGGAGTGAGATAGAGAGACTGGGTTAAAATCCAAACATCCACAAATCAGTTTTCTTAGTGAAGGTTGCATGGTGGAATGAAGAAGCTATAAAAGTCACCTGCAGGTGAAAAATGTATGCAATAAACTTTTTCTTTTCTTTTTTTTTGCACATATGGTTTTTACATAAAGATGTGCCCATATTGTTTCTGGCATGTTATCAGTAGACGTGAGCAGTTCTTCCACTGTCCTGATTGCTGAACAGAACTATTTGTCATACACACCCCGAATATGAATTATTCAAAGAACACATGGAGCATATTCTGCATGCAATCCTCTTAATCTTAATTTGCGTTTCTTGGCCTCTGTTTTAGGGGCGTTGCTGCATTCTCAAAGGACACAGATCCTGGGCCAATAACCAAACAATCTGCATGTACAGTAACTCCATTGCTACAACATGCAGTGTTATAGCACCAGTAAACACATTTTAATATCTGTTATAGGTGGTGCAGGGAGCACTTCATATATGCTGCTTAAAATCAAGACAAAATGATGAACAGGAAACTGAAAGCTCCTTACTGAACATATTCAATATGTATTGCAAAGGTTAATTGCTTTCATGAACATCATAATTTAATGTCCACTGTTCATTACATGAAGCATCTAGAAAAGAAGAGAGACATACATAGGATAATACTGTCATAATAAGTAGCATAACCTGAATAAATAATATCTTTTTTTTTTCTCAGATGAATTATATATTTAATTAAATTAGACTGTAAACTGGACCAAAGTATAAAATACAATAAAAATGTGTTGTAGCAGGTCATTAAAATATTAACAATGACAATCAACAAACATAAATTAACAGCAATATAGAAACTATTGTCCTATCACATTAATTACTAGTATAGGGGATTTGAAGAGCAACACACCACAATTTTCAAAGGAACCTATAACATTGTAAGTTGTCTTTGTACAAGTTCAGAGTTCCTCCTTAGGGCCAGATTTACTAAGCTGCAGGTTTGGAAAAGTGGAGATGTTGCCCATAGCAACCAATCAGATTTTAGCTGACATTCTCTACTATGTAAAAAGAAAGCAACATCTCTTTTTGCACATCCACAGCTAGTGGATCTGGTCCTTAGTGTGCAAAAGTAGATACAACCCAACAGAAGATGAGCAAAACCTAGAATTCAGGACCGAGGCCAATACAATACAGTAATCAATGTCAATAGTGAATATAATTTAAATGAATTTGATAGTGTTACAATGTAGTGCCATAGCACCACTGCAATGCCAGTGAGAAGACCTATGGCATATCACCTTACTTCAGCCTTCATCGGGCACTGACTCAAATTCACCAGTGCCTGGGTGTGGAGCTCCGGTCCAAATGGCCAAGTTGCGAACTGGCTGGGATTTCGATTGCATATGCCTCGAGGAGGCATTGCAATCGATCCATCAAGCAACAAGTTTTTGGTGCTCCGAAAAGTGTAAAAAAAAGTCCCCCAATAACTTGCCCTAATTCTCCCCTGTCACTACCCTAACCCTAACCCTCCTTCCTGGCAGCCTGACCCTAACCCTCCCTCCCCTGCAGTCAAACCCTAACCCTCCCTCCGCTACAGCCTGACCCTAACCCCACAGAAAGACTTTACTCACCTGTCCCCTCGGTCCGGTGAGCAGTGGCGGAGGTGCAGTGGAGTGATCTGTTCTTTCCGAAAGTGAATGGGTGAGTATGCTGACCGGCCTACTTACCCATTCATTAAAAAAAGCCACACTTTCTAACCGGAGATTACAACCACCCCTGCCCACATATGACATATGATAGATCAGAGCTTTATTGCTCTGTGCTGCTGTGAACTTCCAAATGCTCAAACTTCCTACAAGTCGTTCCTCCACAATGAATTTCATGTCCTGTTCATCTGAGAGTAGTGACATGATGGAGTGTGGAGTGTTGAAGAGCGGCTGCTTATTTA
>WWET01003422.1:143462-167630 GCA_011038615.1 Limnodynastes dumerilii
CTACTTTCTTATTTTAGTGCCTTCCCTCCTCTCTGATTCTTCTTCTTTCTGTCTTTCCCCTTTCCTTTTTATATAAATTCATTTGATGTTAACATAAGAATGGTAGGGGGCATTCTTATCTTTTCCCATGCTTAGGTTAGTTTCCGCAAGTCCTTCTTACTGTGAATCATTCCTAAGTCTCAAGGAACGCCTGAGCGCTGCTCATTCGCATTAAGGATCTTGCCCCTCTAGCCACGCATGCAGAAGTCTGTGAATCATTCTTACATGATTTAAGTGCGTAGTTTTGAGTTCTGGGCATGCTCAGTTTAACTGTTCATAAATATACGCACTTAAATCCTGTTCTTGATTAGTTGTAAATCATCAGTCCAACGTTTCAAAAAGAAACCAGTTAGATTCTAGGTAAGATTTTCTAAAACGTAGTAGATAAAGGATAGCTAGAATGTGATTGCCTGCTTTGCGAAATATATTTCCCACTTTATAAGCCGCATTAGACCGAAGGTAAATTATAATAAGGTTAATAATAATAAGGTTAATTAAATGTAAGGATCTTTACTGGCCGCTGTAGTTACTCATAACACAGATTGTATCCTTGAAAAACAATTATAAGTTGAATTCTTGTTCATAGTTTTCATGCTCGATTACATATACAGGAAGGAGATAGAATAGTTGCAACTGGCTTACTCGAATAGCATGTGTATGTGTAACATTGACACAAGAATTATAATTGTTATTACAACTACAGTTATGGGTAAGCGCTTTGGAACTGATTATATTTATATTTTGATACACTGACTTCAAAACTGATGCCCTGATTCAGTTAAACAAGACTGCTGACTTCTATACGGAAGCCAACATAAAAATGGTACTGCACATGTGCATTACCATTATTTCCGTAACGGAGTACAGCCGACTGATGCTGCACTCCGTACAGATCATAGCCCCCCACACAGACGATGTACCCCCCCATGCATAGGAGATACGCATGGGGATAGGCTAATGCATTCAAATCATGCAGTAAGGGCTTGGCTAACATACGTATGAGTCAGTATCCTGCACAGAATACTTAGGGGTAGGGGTCCTGCATGCAGATTTACTATCCGCACGTAGTAGTGCAGGGGGAGTGCCCTGCTCTCCTACAATCAGACCTCTGAATCTCAAAATCCGTACCATAGCCTACGCAGCATAGGCTAACATAACGGAAACCATTCTTTAATGTGAATACGGTCTGGAACCTAAACAACTTACACACTGTAATTTCTCTTATTTTACTCTATAGTCGAGAAACAAACATTACTACATAATGCGTGATTTAAGAATAACTGATTGAGATTATAAATACTACTACTCTTACACTACATACATTCAATTCTGCACTATTTGTGTTGCTATCATGCCTATACAATGTTTATTGAATATGTACTAGTGTATAACTGACAAATAAAATAGTTACCGTAAAAAGAGACTTTTTTTCCGGTGTAGATGGTTGCAAGCGGCGGTCCTCAGTTTGGGGATCCTGAACCTTTTCGATACCAGCCCCTAAAAGTTCATTTTTAAGTAGAGCAGAGTATGCCAATCCATCTGAATAAGTTAAATGACAGCATAGAAACAAAAAAAGAAGGAAATAATCAGATCACCTTTAGCACCAAGTTAAAACAGACTAAGTTTTACTGACTTCTTAGATACTTATAGCACTGGCTTTGTACTTTTGAAACTTACAAGTTGCGTTCCCTTAGGAGTATGGGACGCTGCTGAGAAATGGATTGCTTCGGCTTCGCAGAGAAGTAATCGATCCACTGGAGAAAGATGAGTTTTATCCCAACCCCTTATCCTAATCTTTACCCTCCTCCTGCAGCCTAACCCCAAGACTCCCCTACCTGCAGCCTGACTCCCCATAGACTACCCTATATTACTCACCTGTCCAGTCCAGCAGGTCTGCTGTGGTGGTTTCCGAATGAATGATTGAATGGGTAAGTATGCCAATCGGAATAGAGACAGACGAAAATTAGCATTAAAGTTTGTCTATTTTTGAAACAGCATTTTCAAGGGGGCGGCTGCACTCCCCCTCCCCACCTATGAAGGAGTGTACAAACCTGGGCTTCCATTTTCCCTATCAAACTGGGGACCATGGCTGACTATCAACATGCAATGCATTTAATAGATCATGACATTTATAAAATTAGAGGACCGGATTCACAGGTAAGAATCCATATCTGCACCTAATTCACCCATCTTGTCTCTCAACCTGCCCCCATTTTTAGAAACCTTATGTCACTTAAGAGTGCCATAGGGCTTCCATAAGCAACCATACCTCGCTCCACAATCCCTGGTTAATCTAAATCCCTCCCCCTTCCCACTTCTAACTAAAACCTCCCCGAGGTGGCAGTAGCACGCCTCCTTCTGCCTAATCTTCTCAAAATAATACAGATTGTGTAAATGAGCTATTACGCATGTGTAAAAGCTCATTTCTCAATTCCATGCACTTAAGAAGCAGAAGCTTCTTTAGTGTGAATACAGCCCTAAGTTCAGTCACTCAAGAACAATAATTAACAAATCTGGTATATTACACATGCCTGATCATGCAACCAGAGACTGTTTCAACAGTCTTGTCAGCATTCAGGCAAATTGTGCATTTACACACAATGGGCCTGATCCAGATCTACGATGTAGCGCTGAGCGTGCTAACGCTCAGCGTTACACGCAGGAGGACGTCCCCTCCAGCGTCCCTACCATGGACGCCCGATCAACGATCGGGCGTTTCCATAGTGACGCCGGGCAACATCTGCCCGGCGCACGTGCATTAGAGCGACGGCGGCCGTAGCTCTGGATCAGGCCCAATGACCTGGGACTGTGATATTTACCAATTACACTTGCAGAAAACGTTTTTGTCTTTTGTCACAGGGCACCTCATGTGTTATTATATATGTATTCTATACACAGATTTAAAAAAATGTTCATAGACTTTCACCCACAGTTTTGCCCTCTAAGAGAGTCTATATATAACCCATATAGAGAATGTTTATGAAGGCTTTAATTGGCCGCACCCAGCGGCTGTGTCAAGTGAATCGGACAACAGAAGGGTTGATCTAAAGATTTTACTGCCCCGCACGCAAGTTTGTCTATATATGTTTGCTATAAGCATTGTGCGATAAGCACCTGTGTGGACCATTACTTTAGTCTTTGCAGGGAACAGTAAATGCTGCACAGTGTTCCTCTGCCCCGTGGAGAAAAGTCTGAAAGCTATGTTAACTGTCGACTCCTTTTGCTACCTCTATGAGCTCTATCTGCTATGAGCTTTACTTGGGATGTAAAATCGGCGACCATGACAAAGACTGGATCTCTCATGTTTGCTGTGTCACTCGTGTCAGACTCCTCACAGGTTGATGAAAGGGTTGTCAGCACATGAATTTTGCTGTTCTGATTTGGAGGAAAAAGACACCTACACAGACTGTTACTTTTATCTAATGAACATTTCAGGCTTCGGTTCCAAGTGAAAGCTAGTACCAACTAGCACATGCTGCTATGAAAGAACAGTATGGGAGCATAAAATGCCTGCTAAAAAACAAATGAGAAACAGAAATGGCATGTCTTTAGTTAGCAAGTAATCTCTCTCTTTCTGGGACTTCAAACTGTTTCATAAAGTAGTGGTATTTTTGTGTGTGTGTGGGACAACAAAAACTGGAAAACTCATTCGGTTGTCAAGCAGTGGCCAAAGCAAACTTCACTAATCCCGGGAGAAAATATCAGTGGATCATTTGATGATCCAGAGAATATCCATTTGCCAGCATAGAGTGCAAATTCCCCTTGCTTTGCTTTGCTGTGTATATTACTTTATAAACTGATTTGTAGCGGCCTCCATTTTGGATGTGTGTTTTAAAGTCTGTCTGGGATTGCAGCTGAGAGGGGGTGCGGTCTCAGAGTGGCAGTTTAGGAGACCTGGGAATCTCCATGTGAGGTGTGCTCTTGGTTTAGAAAGATATTGGATATGTAACCCAAAGTTGGGGCTCTAAAGTTTAGAGTTGAGGACTTGAAAGGTGATAGGCGGCATTTTGTAATACTTGTGGGTCTACTTTCTGCTCTGGCAGATTGCAGTTCCACTATACACCACTATGAATTTAGTATTTGTATGTCTCCTTTCAGGTCCGCTGACAGGTGTGTGCTCAAGTTGTCTGTCAGTTTGTAGATGCAAAATAATCTGCCCGCATATCAAACACAAGAATACTACAGTATTATTGCTTTATAGCAGCTACCATATTTCTATATAAGGATTAAAAATAATGTCCTGGGGTTTTTGATGACTTATAATTCATGTTCACGTTTAGGTGCCAGTTTGACAGGCTTCTCTTAGGGTGGTATTTCAGAAATATAGTGATCCAAAATCGCCACTGTTTAAAAAAGAAAAAAAAAGTCTCTCTCTAGATGCTGTATCTAAACTAATACCCAACTCCAGCTTTAAAGTTTGGTGTCAAAAAGGGATCTTAACGCTTTCACAAATTACTTACACACACAGTCTTCGGCCTTTTGCACAGCTGCAAGAGGAATTTGACCTTCCCAGCTATGAGCATTTTAGGTATTTGCAACTATCACATTGGTGGACAACCATAGCCCGTAGCGGTAGTCCTATCTCATTACCACCAGAACCTTTCCTTTCTCGTTTAACTAAAACCACAGGAACCAAGGATATCTCGTTTTGGTATAAAATTTTAGCTCCAGACCCTCCTTTCCCCAAGACACGAGCTCAATTAGCATGGGAACGGGACTTAAATGTTAACTTATCAAATTCTCAATGGGAACACATTTTTGCTCTTTTTGCTCTTTCCTTTCGAGCCTCTAGGTGCATTGACCACTCTGAAAGGCAGCTAAAATTGTTACATCGGATATATTGCACACCAGATCTCCTATCCCAGATCTCCTCCAGTATGCAAAACTGAATTCTCTCTTTCCCCTGAAATTGCCCTATTGCATTGCTACCCTAGAGGTATTAGTTCTGATTGGACATATTCTTCTGGCAGCAAAAACTCTTATAGGGCAGCAATGGAAGTCTCAGTCCATTCCCTCTATATCCAAACTCATCCCTAAGGTCTCATTTTGCCATATTATGGAAACGATGGATATTCCATATTCCCCCAAAGCGACGACCCCATTAATGTTGTGGTTCAACTGGGCTGACTACATTGCCAGGTCCTCTCCCTACCATTCTAATTCCCCCTCTAATATTGATGAGGTACCGGAGAGTATAGATTTGGATGTTCTGGCATAAAGCTTAAGGTATCAATGGTCTCTAACTCTCTCTTTCTCCATCCTCAGGTCCCTCCCCTTTTCCTCTCCCCCTCCTACCTTATTCTTTTTTATATTATATCACTAAGTGCTCTGTGTCTGAGCTTTCTCTCAAGTTGGGATTTTTCTCCATCCTCGGTCCCTTCCCTTTTCCCCCCCCCCCCCCCACCTTATTCTTTTTTATATTATATCACTAAGTGCTCTGTGTCTGAGCTTTTTCTCAAGTTGGGATTGTAACTTTCTGATTTTGTACACTTTGTAGATTGATTCTCAATAGCTTTAATTGAGTAACAAAGCAGGTCAGATAGACCCTATGCAAATATTGTCTATTGTTACAATTGCATTGCACACTGTGATATATTGTGGATTATTTGTATCCCTTCCCCTAGTTTTCTTTTTTCTGTATCCCTTTATGTTTATGTTGTTATTTGAAAACTTAATAAAAATTTAATGTGAAAAAAAAAAATAATAATGGTCCCAGAGATTAAATAACTTTATAGTCTCATTCTTAGAACAGTGATATTTTGCTTTACTCTAACTATATTGCAAAGTTATAGCAAAAGTGAGGTTTTATAAATCACTACTTGTTTGTAGTTACAATTTGTCACTATATTCTGCTACAAAATAGCTTCAAATAGGGGATTAATTCACTACCTATAAGTGCAAAACAAATGCATGGTCCTGAGCTGCTTCTTTTAATACCAATCCCCAGTATTATCTAATGTCCTGGACAATGTTCCGGACTTGTATTAGAGATGATACACAAATCATGAAACACAAATCAGCAGAACAGTGGGGTGGATTTTTAAAAAGCACTCAATAGGGTATATATAATTTTAGTTGAAATTACCTATGCTACTAAAAATTTTTATACTATTAGAGGACAATGGGAAAAGTAGAAAATTAACATACAAAATACGTAATATAGCAGAAAACAAAACACGTAGACAAGAATTTATCAATGGAATGATTGGGTTAGAGCTGTCGTTCAGCAACAACAGTGGGAGACCTCGATAATACACCAAAGGCCACAGAGAAATAATCAAATAATTAAACTGAATTACTCTGGTATTTGTCCTAAAAATAAAAAAAGTTTCACTGTCACATAAGAAAAAAAAAATTAAGTTTAGAATAAGGTCCAGAGTATGCTTACTTAAGGAGACAAATATCTTAATTGTATGATATCAGTGCCCAAATTCCTATAGAGTGTAAGCTTATGGGCAGGGCCCTCTCACCTACCAAGTCTGTATATTACCCCCAGTCTTGTTATAATGATTGTTAAAATTGTAAAGCACTACATAATCTGCTGACGCCTTATAAAAATCTGTTAACAAATAAAGTATTAAATGGCTTAAGCAGAGGTCTCCAAGCACACCCTTCAGTTTTAGAAGTTATCTGGCTTGGTCCTTCATCCTCCAAAAAACTGATTACTTTAATAAAAAGCAAGTAAAATTAAGAAGTTAAACAACTAGGGAACTACATGAGAGCAAATGGGAGGAAGACATTGATGAAACTCTAGTCCTGTCGTGGCTCGGAACCATTTATTCTAATACTTCCACCTACTGATTGAACATATGGTGAAGCAGTATTCTGGAGAGGCATTCACCACTTCGTTGCACAAATTTTTCATGTCCAACTCAAAATCTCCTACCACCTTCTTCCCCAGATTTCACAAGACGCAAAATTATTGTTCGCCCAATTTCTCTTGGCAGCATGATACCTCATTCAAACAAAATAAAACATTGTTTATATACACTGTAAACTGGTAATTTTAGACCAATTTATTCTGTATTTTCCATGGATGTACCTAAAAAACACCGAGATTAGAAAATCACATATTTCATAATTTGGCAGTATGGCCAATGAAATACATTTTGCAGCACGCACACAGCCAAGATAAAACACAGTAACTGCATTATAAAGTGTTTATTTTATACATGTCTCAATAATTGCTTTAAACATGCCTAAACTCAAGCTTTTTAATAATGAATTAGCAGCAAAACAACTGGAAACATTGCACTAAGTGTTAGGGCTGTTTGAAAGTGCATGTGAAAGATACCTCCCTAAGGTTTCAATCTTAAAAATAAAAAATGTAAATATGCTAGCTCACCTTTCCCACTATCGGACGTGGCATCCTTAGCTTTCCTGTTTTGACTAGGGGATTTCTCATTTTCCTGTAACAAAACAGAAAATTATTTTGTGTTTGTTGGGTAAAAAAATAAAAAGGATATTGCAATTAGCTGTATGAAATGGATTAATGGTCAAACCACTTATTTTTTTCAAAATTAGATTACATCAGTTGTTTTATGTGCAATTAAAGCATGTAGCCTATCAATATATATGATTATTATTAATGCTTATTAAATATAACACAAGAAACATTGTAGAAAGTAATACATAAGTGACCCAGCATACCGTAATACGAGGACTAGCAGGTCATACTATGCATTATTATGTACCAAAATATCCATGTGTAGTAATAAAATATAGCCCAAAAAAGGACATATCTATTGAATAACCCGTATTCACAAACCCCTGGAAACTCTGGGACACAGCTATAAAATTCTAAGCAATGAATATGACCTAAAATAAAATCTAAGTAGTAAAAATACTATGCCAACACACTAATAAAAAAAATATACAGAGAAGATTGATTTGCAAATCAGCATCTATACATCCATAGAAAAGCTTGTTTGGGATTACACAGTATAAAGACAGTTCAATGTTCTCCCCAGAAATTCTTGCCAGCTGGATGGTATTAAAAAGTATCCGGAAGGGATCAAGACATCCGTTCCAACCAGGAAGCTCCTCGCTTGCATTGGTCTTTCGTGAACAAACCCCTACCTTATCATCATCAGTGCCTCCTCATTTAAAATGTGGACACATCAGAAGACTGGATAGTGCAGCATATGTTAGACATACCACACTTTATAAATTAAATGCTTTCTCCTAATACTCGTTGCCGTCCGCCATTAAAAAATGGCTCCAATACACTGTTAAAGTGGCCAAATATAGGACAGGGAATGAGCAAGTACAACGGAGGACAAGGACTGACAATCTGAAAAAAGCAGAGATCATGGCTAATAGACAAAACAAGGAAACCGGGTACAGATACAATAGTACACAAGGAAACACACAAAAGAACGCAGGACAACAAAGACTCAGAGGACTGGTGCAAGATAACAAGTCCTTGGGTGAACTGAAACAGAATCCAGGCAGGTGTATAGTAACAAGGTAAAGGGGGTGAAGATACCAGGGAAACAGACAGAAACAAACACTAGAAAGAGGCTGAACAAGATCAAACAGGTATCCTGCAGAGAGCAGGGCTAAAAAAAAAGCACAGAAAGGGTTAACAAGACAAAATAGAGCAATAACAGACAATAGCTGGTGCAGACAATTCTAGACAGAGACTGAGATAGACAGACAGGTATACATACATATATACAGTGCATCCATATAGTATTCACAGCGCTTAACTCTTTCCACATTTTTTGTTACAGCCATATTCCAAAACGGAATAAATTCATTTTTCCCTCAAAATTCTACATACAATGGGCAGTATCCAGAGATACAGCCGCACAGGGAACTACGGCCGGATCGGCCGCAATCTCCGTTTTGAAGGTTGTGCGCATGGCACAATCTTCATACGGCGACGTAGTTACGGCCGCCGGCTGTTACGAAAATGGGGCTTTCCCCCCTTTATGCATGCTGTATCTAAGCCGTCAAGGCAGAGATAAGCATGCAAATTAGGGAACGGGGCGGAGGAAGCCCCATTACGATCAGCAATTTGGGCGTAAAGCCGCAGAGCTGATCGTAATCGTTAGGGTAGGATTTCCACCCGCCAGTTGGGAGTGCAGGGGGCGTGCACTCCCCGCTACGATGACAGCCGTACAGACTTTGGGCGGCCGTAAGGCGCCTGTAGATCTGTATCAGGCCCAATGCCCCATAATCACAAAAAAAATTTGGGAGATTTTTGCTAATTTATTAAAAATCAAAAACTAAGAAATCACATGTACATAAGGATTCATAGCCTTTGCCATGAAGCTCAAAATTGAGCTCAAGTGCATCCTGTTTCCACTGATCATCTTTGAGATGTTCCTACAGCTTAACTGGAGTTCCCTTGTGGTAAATTCTGTTGATTGGAGGCACACACCTCTCTATATAAGGTCCCAACACTTGACAGTGCATGTCAGAGCACAAACCAAGCATGAAGTCAAAGAAATTGTCTGTAGACCTCCAAGATAGTATTGTCTCGAGGCACAAATCTGGGGAAGGGTACAGAAAAATATCTGCTGCTTTGAAGGTCCCAATGAGCACAGTGGCCGCCATCATTCATAAATGGAAGAAGTTCGGAACCACCAGGACTCTTCCTAGAGCTGTCCGGCCGTCAAAACTGAGCAATCGAGGGAGAAGGGCCCCTTGGTCACTCTGTCAAAGCTACAACATTCCTCTGTGGAGAGAAGAACCTTCCAGAAAGACAACCATCTCTGCAGCAATCCACTAATCAGGCCTGTATGGTAGAATGGCTAGACGGAAGCCACTCCTTAGTAAAAAGCACATGGTTGCCCCCTGGAGTTTGCCAAAATGCACCTGAAGGACTCTCAGACCATGAGAAACTAAATTCTCTGGTCTGATGAGACAAAGATCGAACTCTTTGTTGTGAATGCCATGTTTGGAGTAAACCAGGCACCGCTCATCACCAGCCAATACCATCCCAACAGTGAAGCATGGTATATGGCAGCATCATGCTGTGGGGAGGTTTTTCAGCAGCAAGAACTGGGAGACTAGTCAGGATAGAGGATGATAATTCAATAAATCCTGTACATAAAATATAACATAAAATCAAAAAATACTTTTAGTAAAATTAAGTGGTGGCAGTACACATCGGACGGCAGGACTTGAAACATCCAATGCATCGGTGCAGCAGATTTTCATCCCCAAATGACCGCAACAGACTTACCATCCCGCTCTCGGGTCCCCGCTACCCGTGGTAGATACGTCTCCACGTGGTGCCGGCAGGTCGGTTGTCATATTCGCTGCTTCCCATGTAATTTGTATTGTTCACAAGGTCCACCTCCGCTATGTGATTTTATAATGTTATTATGATATTTAAATATGTTTCAGTAAACTTGGATGTTTTAATGCACACCACCTTTTCTGTCTAGTATTTATTGACACACACACACACATACATATATACATACACACACAGGTTGCCAACACCTGGCCTAACCCTAACTCCCTACTAAGACTAAAAGGGCCTGATCCAGACCTACGGCTGCCCTGGGAATTATGGCCGCCGCGGTCGTAATTTCCCTGTTATGAAGATTGTGCGCATGCGCACAATCTTCATAACAGGGAAATGACGTCTGCGGCGGCCGTAATTGCTAGGGCGGCTGTTGGTCTGGATCAGGCCCTTTTAGTCTTAGTAGGGAGTTAGGTATAGGCCAGGTGTTGGCAACCTTATACCCTAAAAGAGCTATTTGGACCTATTTCCCCCAGGAAAGAAAACCTTGGAAGCCTCAAAACCCTTTTGACCTCTAAAATGAAGATAACACTGCATATATAGTATTTTACCTTTATGCTATGTATAAAAAAACTATACCTGCCGTCCGATCTGTACTGCCACCAAGTGGCACGGCAGGACTTTAAACATCCAGTGCATCGGTGCAGCAGATTTTCTTCCCCAAAGGACCGCAACAGACTTACCATCCCGCTCTCGTGTCCCCGCTACCAGTGGTAAAGACGTCTCCACGTGGTGCCGGCAGGTCGGTTGTCATATTCGCTGCTTCCCATGCAATTTGTATTGTTTACCATGTCCACCTTCGCTCTGTGATTTTGTAATGTTAATATGATATTTTAAATATGTTTCAGTAAACTTGGATGTTTTAATACACACCACTTTTTCTGTCTAATATTTATTGACCTCTATATATATTTTTTATTTATTTCGTATATTTAATAAGAGGCTCTAAGTATACATTTGATTACTTTTTATAGATATATGATTGATCAGCTGAAGAGAGTATTCCTTAGGGATTTGCTATTTTAATGTGTGTTTCTCTTTATTTACTTTTACGGTCCCCCGGAGTTCTCAGTAAATTGGAAATCACTACAGCTATTCCACCACCCCTTCCTGTATGCCGCTGTGTTAGGGAATATGGTCTGTTGGTAATCTACTGGGACATTTTTACTAAAAGTATTTATTGGCTTTATGTTATATTTTATGTACAGGATTTATTGAATCATCATCTTCATTTATTATTTATTAATTATTCCAGCGCTGTCCTCTATCATTTCTCAAATTTTTAGTGGTATTGGTATTTTAAGGGTGGGGACCCTTTAATGAATTGAGGCTGCTGCAGGATTTTAAGCGCTTTTTTGGTGGTATTACATCTTTGTACATTGCTGCATTCATCTTTCCCTCTATCCTATGAACAGAGACATCCTGGATGAAAACCTGCTAAAGAGCGCTCTTGACCTCATACTGGGGTGACTATTCATCTTTCAGCAGGATAAAAACGACGGCAGACGTAGGTCTTGATCTGCCCCAATGACCCTAAGCACACAGCCAAGATATCAAAGGAGTGGCTTCAGGACAACTCTGTGAATATCCTTGAGTGTCCCAGCCAAAGCCCAGACTGAAATACGATTCTCTCCACTATAATTGTATCAGTTCTAAGGAACAGCAATCCTTAGAACTGTATGTGATAAAGGGGCAGTATATGTTAAAGGTGGCACATTATGTGATGAAGGGGCACAGTGTATAATGAAGGGGCAATGTATGGTAAAGGTGGCACAATGTATGTGATTAAAAGACACAGTGTATGATGAAGAGGCAGCGTGTTATGAAGGGGAACAGGGTATGATGAAGGGGCAGAGTATAATTTCTGTGTATATGCTTTGTAATTCCTGCTTTTTTTTTTTTTGTATATTTTGCTTTTGGTGTTCTACGGAATTCTGGGAAGGGCTTAGGTGTGCCAATGGGGAGAAAAGGTTGAGGAGCACTGGTCTAGGGGATTTAGCCTATCAGTGCTAGACTTCCTGAACTTGTTGACCTTCATATCAAAGAGTTTGTATTAAATTTAGAGCCCTTTATTAAAGACTCCACTCAGGTCCTGAAAGTTGTGTCCCAGTTAAAATGGGAATCCTCTTACAATTGGTGTTCAATTGATGTGAAAGCCTTATACACCCTCCATACCACACACATGTGGTTTGGAGGTGTTGAAAGGTGTCTTAGAAGAGGATCCTTCTGTTACCAGAGATTTAGCGGACTTTATTGCGTGGTGTGCTGAATTTGTACTTTAAAAGAATTACTTCACGTTCCTACACACGGTCTACTTTCAGATTAGGGGACTGTGATGAGCACAGTTTTCCCTCCCAGCTTTGTGAATTTATATATCAGAAGCTAGGAGCGGTACAGTTAGCAACACTTTGCCCCTTTGGTTGAATTGAACTATGCTTAATATGAACAATCACTGTTTGATATTCACTTTTCTAAATATTTGGTACTGGGACAATAGAGTTTTGTGTGTGTACTGAGGGTTATGGTACTGTCCCTTTAAGAAAACAAGCCTTTGAAAGTTTTTATAGTATAAAAAAAAATTCTATTTGTATCTTTTTCAATGACATTGTTTATGTATCTTTTCTGTAATAGGATATCTGTATAAGATTTTAGTGGCTTTTTGTTATTAGTTCTATATTGACTTCTAACAATGTTTTTATGAATAATGCTTTGAGAAATTCTCTTACTTCAAGTATAGATTCCCGTTACTTTTTAATCAATTTCTGAAAGAACACACCCCCTGACCAAATCGATTCTGACGAAACGTGTAGGGTTGGGGCAAACATAGTTGTGTGAACCTCCGCTACTATCCACACCTAAGATTGCCCTCGTGTAGAAAGCAAAAGGAGGCTCTGGTATCCTGGACGTTCTTGTATCTGATCATCTTGTACACTGCTATTTTTATTAATTTTAACTGTAATTTTTTTTATTGTGTTTAATAAAATACCTACTGCACCACGATGTGCCCCCTTTTATTTTATTAACTTTCAGATTGTTTTTAAAGCCGGAGGAGAATCGGATTTCTGTTAAGGAGAGCTGTGTTTAATCCTATATTTAATTTGGAACCTACTAATTGACTGTTATTGTATGTCTGAACTTTGGACTATTACATGACTACACTTTCTATTAATTGAGCACACCTTAAATCTATATATTATTAAATATGCTTTAAAGACAATTTTTAATAAAAGTAATTATTTTATTGCACAATGTGGTAGGGCCCAGGGTTACATAATTTGTGTGAAAGTCTCACTAGCTAAAATTAAAAACCAACACGTACTTACCTTGTGAAGAAAGACAGAATCTCTGTTTCAGCCGCGGTAACAAGGATTCACGCAACAAGACATCAATCAGGAAATGAAGTCCCGCAACGGCTAAGATGAACATGAAGTCCCACGATCACGTAGAGGAAAGTGTTCCCTAGCAACAAGGCCTCCCAGCCCTCATGCAAGTGGCACAAAATGGATCATTTCACCGGCAACTGTTGTCAATGCTGCCATGCGGCTGGATAAGCATGTATTTTATAATGCTGCGGCCCTGAACCTTCGAAGGTAGTGCGACCCAGGGGGCAAATGCCCTCCTGTCCGGACCACCACTGCCGTAATGTGAAGACTTGGAATGACAGGCTAATAGACACCTGACATAAAAGACATAGTAAAGGAGTATGTTCCCTCCCACATTGCTCCACAAGGTAGTGCAAGTCTCCAAAGAGATTATTACCCAGTCTCTCAAAAGGACCAACTGAGCAGCCCAGTAAGTAACTGTAGGTCAGGCAAAGATATGCCCCCAAATCTCTCCAACCTACTGAGTTGCTGAATTTAAGACTCTCTATCAATACATACCTAACTTAGTTTAAAAAAAATATGTTTACCAGCAGTAAAAAACATAACACATAAATAATCTCTGTATATTAAAAAGGAAAAAAAATGTAGTTTATAAAAAACAAAGTAAAAACCACATTTTACCAACCCATTACTTGTAAAAGTTTTGTAAAGGTTTTCTTATTGTTCTAATAACAATTGCATTGCTTTTCCAAACTGACCATCCAATTTAATAATCCTTATGAGGACAACTGAGAATAGGCCTGTATTCACCACCTCAGTCACATTTTCCTTTTTAAAACACAAACAAAAAAAACATGAAAGAATCACAGATGACTGTGGTATGTGTGTCAAGAATACCGTAAACCCTTAAAAATGTAGTCACATTTTTTAATGTAAATTGGTCTGTAAAATGGCACAAAACGCATCACATGGGCATTTTTTCCTAGTCTCAATGGACCAGATTCATAGCTACGTTTCAAGACGTAGCGCATTTATGCTAGCGTATTTACAATGCACTCCCCTAGGCGCTCCCTTCAGCCATACATACTCTTGCCGTTTTACGCTTGCCAGACCCTACCTTGACTTTTCAAAGCGTAACTACTGACGTACGTACAGGCTGCACGTACGTAACTGCCTAAGCACACACAGACTGTATGATTTAAATGCCTCACTCCGCTCCTAAGTGTAATTACGAGTGTACGCCCCCTCGTTTGTAGTTACGCTGCTGATAGTAGGCTAGTACGTACGTTCAGAGTTACGTGGCGTAACATCTGCTGCGCGCATGCACAGTACATACAAAACAGCGTTTTTACGTCAACAGTTAGCGTAAATATGCTAGCGTACTTAGTTCTGAATCTACCCCAATGAGTTTATAGTATATCTAGTTATGCTTCCAATAAAAGGTTTAATGTGCATTAGACATTATGTGTCATGAACTGCGAAGGTTGGTGGGACCTGTCCCGGGTTTCCAGGGAAGCAACAGACGAGCAGGGATGAAAGTAAGCTTGTTTTATTGAAGGATAATCGAATAAACAGATAAGTGCAAAATAAAACAGTCTCAAGATCGGACTATGCCGGTTTGGCACAAATGAAAAGAAGTCTTGGAATTCAGACTTGAAACTATAGAAGACTTGAGCGAACTGGAGTTGAAGACAGAACCGGAGTTGCGCCGGACTAGCGTGCTGGGTTGTGCCAGACTGGTGTGCTGGACCGCAGGACCCGAACTTGAATAGGAACTCAGCCTCAGGACTTGGCTTGACTGAGAACTGGAGTAGGGACTAAGACTGTGGACTTGTCTTGATTGAAGACTCTGAGTAGGGACTCAGACTTGAAGCAGTAGGGACTGCAGGGGTTAACCATTAAAGTTGAAGCAGTAGGGACTGCAAAGGTTAATTGAGTAGAAGCAGTAGGGACTGCAAGGGTTAACCATTAGAGTTGATGCAGTAGGGACTGCAAGGGTTAACCATTAGAGTTGATGCAGTAGGGACTGCAAAACTGTATAGCAACAGTGACTTGAACCAGATACAAGGCAGACTTGACTTGAATGCAATAGGCTGGCAAAACTGTATAGCAACAGTGGCTTTAACCAGATACAAGGTAGTCTTGACTTGAATGCAATAGGCTGGCAAAACAGTATAGCAACAGTAACTTGAACCAGATTAACGGCAGCCTTGACTTGAACGCAATAGGCTGACAGTTCAGGGTTACCAGATTACAGGAGCAGAGATCCAGGCACTGCTGGGACCAGTGGTGCCATGATGCAAGGCAGGCAGTTCAGGAACCTGGAATGACCACGTTGTTCCTAGAAGACCAAGTTGATCTGGGCACAGTATGGACTGTGCACGGAGTTTAAGTAGCCCGCCCAGTGCACAGATTGGCTGAAGGAATCATGTGTGCATAGAGCAGCAACTGAGAGGTTACTGGGAATCACCTGACAGGAGGCAAGATGGCGACACCCATGCACCAGAGAAGCAATGAGGCAGATAACCAATCCCAGACACAAACACACATGCTAAAATGGAGACCCCTGCAGGAACCTCTGGAGTGCTGGAGAGCGGCACAGTGGGGAAGCTGCCGCCAGACTACCTGTGACAGGGTAAGTACAGCAGCGTTTGCCGCTAATCGTGACATTATGTACTTTTGAACCAGAACCACTTTAAACAGTATAATAAAACAATGTACAGTGACAACAAAAGGGCAGTTCTTAAAGGTACTTTTAATTGAATGGTCTTCAAAAAACCCTTTTATTGTTAGTGACTTACATTTATTCGGTGAAAGTTAATACTCCAGTTTGCACCTGCTCTGGATGGAATAAACCTATCTCCGTGTTTACTTGGAGAGGACATCGGAGAATTTGATGGGGTCAACGTTCTTCTCATTTCGGTCACCTGCAATGAGATAGATGAGAAATAAGAGCTTCTTAGTTGTAAAAACATACTGAATGTCCCTAAAAAAAACCAAAAAAAAACAAAACAGTTCTTGTAGATCAAGGCAAAATTGCTCATCTGAACACCAAGACTCAGTTTCAAACAAAATATCTCTCAGAGCGCAAGAACAGCCATCAGGGACTGCTACCCTGATGAAAGGAATTTAAAACAAACAAAATAGATGTGTTCTGCGCTAGAGATAGAAATCACAACCTCAGTACTGTAAAACCTGCTATTGCAGCATCTCTGTAAATTCTCTAAGCAAGTGGACCACATGCTGAACTGCTACAAATATTTTCTTCTCAATCCCTGATTTAGCGTCCTCTTGAAGGAAATTGCCTTCAATTTTTATTAACAAAGTAGTATTTACAAACCAGAGCCAATTAGGGTAGGGCTAAATTTACTTCTTTTTAAATCTAGGTTAAAATTTTAACATCAAAACATGGCCTGGCACTCCAGCCATTACCCAGTAACTAACTATGATCTTCTATCTTTAAAATAAAATTCAGAGAATTAGTTACAGATATCTGCAGACATGTGTCTAAGCCACCTGCCACTTACAAGGCTTCTCTGTTAGGTGGGTCACATATCAAATAGCTTTCTAAACTGAGAGCTCACCTCTTGCAGAGGTGTGAGAGAGAGAGAGAGAGACAGACAGACAGAGAGAGAGACAGACAGACAGACAGAGACAGACAGACAGACAGACAGAGAGAGACAGACAGACAGAGAGAGAGACAGACAGAGAGAGAGACAGACAGACAGGACAGACAGACACAGACAGAGCTAGAGTGATAGTGTGTAGTGCTGACGGGCACTCATTGTCCAAGAAAATCCAAATTAATGATATAGACAGAAAATGGTTTCCAACGTTGCGAATGCAGTCTCAGATATAAGATTTAACTTAGGTATCTTATATAATTAATTAGTTTTTTACTTTCATAGAATAGCTAGTATAGTTTTAGCCCTCAATTTAACCTATATTTGTCATCCTATATTGTCCACAATTATTAATCTATATAATTAATTATTCATTTCCATTCTTTAGATAGTACAAAGAGTTCAAACAACTTTATACTAACATTTGAAGAACCTTCTAGTTTTATTGTTCCTTTGAGTCCCTTCTAATTATGTCATTTTAATCCCTTTTAATTATGCTATAAATACGCCATAAATACATTTATATATAAATAATACTTAGAAAAATCAACATATACAGAGTAATCTACTGTATAGAGCTCGGTTGCCTCGCTACTAATTCAAACCATATACACTCTAAACTTATCAGTCAATTAATTACTAACGAACAAATATGGATGGAAGCGTTAAATTCATTCGTGAAATGCCATCTTCAGTTTCCCAATAAATATATGCGCACGGCAAACAGCGGTCACGATCCGACAAATCTCTAGACAAAGGTTTCTTAAATGGTTTTATTCAATTAGATTACATCTATCTCACGGACATGTACTAAATAGAAGCATTAAAATTACATAGATACCAGCCTGTCACTCAGTGTTCTCTGCCAGTGTTACAATGTTGCGTTCAACGAGTACCGCTGTATTTATTAATTAGTTCTGTCACACATGCTGATTAAATGTATCTTTACTATTTTAAACTGTAAAGTCATTCAGATCCCTAGGAGAACTGAGCCATCTTCAGTGCATACAGGAGACATCTGCACACCTGCACCTGACTGACAGTGCAATTAAACGGACTTGCTCAAAAGAGATAAACAGTGAGGTCAGGACTCCCCACTGTGATACACTCCGGAAGCTTTAAATATGTTCATCATTCTTTATTATTTGATCCCTGAGGAAGTCACAAAGGGCTGAAGGTGCCCAGACGAAACGCGTAGGCTCAACCTGATATCTCCGGAGGACTGCATATCCGAAAACCGGACACTCTGAGTGGATTGGAGTAACGGCATTAGGAAAGACGGTCCCCGGAGCACAGATAAGACATTACTGCTTGTTTTAAATTACCCTGTGGTACGCATGCCATTTTTAAAATTTGTTTCAAGTAAAAATCATCTTTTAAACTTACTACACTATGTCTCCCGCTCATATGCATGCTAAATTGAGACACTGCACTGTCATTGATTATCATCAGTGAATATTGTTCATATACACCTTTTATTACACTGCAAGCAACATTATTTCAACTTGATATTACTATCAAAATAGAGACATTATTACTGGACACACAGCTTAATCTAGGCGCAGATCCTGATCTTTTTAAAATATATATATATAGTGCAAAAAACTATCTTATGATAAACATTAATATTAAAATAATAAAATCATTCAACTGTATATGCTCATTGTAACTATATCAGTGATTGTGAATAACGATACCCACCCAGCCGAGATTCATAAATATATGTATTCGAAATACACATTTTTACACCTGTGTGGGTTAAGGAATGGTCATATGATAAGAGAAATGGCTAATTGTTATTGTGGTATATGGGAAGGTCGGTTTTGTCATAAACCCAGATAAAACAAGTAAACTTTAATTTGCTCATTATGTTTTGGCTACATTATTTACTTTACCCCTACATCCATATATATGGAATGTTATTTAATTAAAATCACACCTGGTAATTATCTTTAACAGTGAAAATATATTCCAACATTAGATCAGAGTCCTGTAAAATTCAGTAATATTTGGTATAAACAATATACATTGATGATGACTTATACAAATGCCATTATGTCAATATTTCAACTTTGACAGTACATACACTTTGGTCACAGAAGAAGCTTTAGGTGATAGGGTTGAATCGAGCACACCTAACAAATAGAGGGATAGAAAGGTAGGTATTTTGAAACAAATAGGGGACACTAATTTTAGCTAAACATGCTTGTATATGGGAACATGCTTGTACAATCTTTCTATCCAACTCTATATGGTTTACAAAATACTATAACAGATCACATTCAGAGATAACATCCAGTTCATGATACACACTTGTCTAATTTTACAGCAGACTTTCAACCTGCACCTGCAGAAACAACATGCTGAAAGTATCCTGTCGCTGTTACAAACTACTTATCTTCAACAGGCAGTCTGTCAAACAAGTGGTGAGCACCTTGACGGTGAACTTACAATTTGCTGCACTAATGTAGAGAAAGTGCCCAAATATCTTTAAATTCGTTCCTGACTATCCTCAACACAGATTAGTCACAAAAATGTTGATGCAAAAATTAAATAAACATGGCGCTGCAAGTCAGAATCAGAAAAAAATTAAATAAATCAGTCACTGGAGCGTGCACACTTTTAAATTGTTAACTTGGTTCAAACTCATTAGACCTGACAAGGAATTAATGTTTCAAGTACTTGTATCAGCGTACACATTTATCTAATGTTGGGCCAACAAGACAACAGATCAGACTGAATAAATGTGTATACAGATATACACATCTGTCCAATTTGCAGACCTCCAATCTCCATTTGTTGAAACAATCTACAGACAGAATAGTCACCATACACACTCCTCTAATCTTTGGCAGGGCTGGCCTGTTGGCAGACCACTTAAAGGACATGTTTACATAAGATTCGGCAGCAGAATTTTTACAAAACCAGTTGCTGGAACATAAATTGGTCAGGTCATAAGTCTTCTGACTTTTAAGCAGATTTAAAAACCCAACTAAGACTGTATGCAATGAGCAATCATAGTAGGTTAGATTGGACAAACACTGGACAAGTGTAAGCCATAAACATTTTAGTGACAGACAGGCCACATAGTTGTGTTAAAATTCATTGATCTGTTTCTGTTCACACAGTGGGCCTTCAACTGTAAGGATTTGGAAAACTCCTGATTTAGGATTTAGGATTCATGTGTCGCAAAAGGGACAGGGTCTATGGGAAAGAAGGTGTGGTTTGAACATGTCAGATGTGGGCAGAGTTTGGCCAGAAAAGGGCTTATTCTGAATAAAATTAAATGACTTTATTAACAAAAACCGAACAAGAACTTGACAGTTATATCTAACTCATTGATAACAAAGATCAAAACCTGGACAACACCAGGCACTTCTGCTAGTAATATATAAATCAATAAGTTTTCATTGTCAGCATTTTTCTGAGTGCAGAAAACACACCTCCACTTCTAAGAGAACAAAAAGAACTGTTAAAATTAAAACCTGACACCTCGCATTTTGCCTTGCATTATGTGCTTGCTTCACTTTATTGTATTTTCGTTAAATTTTTATATTTATATTGTATTTTATTATGTACTATGCTGTCCATCCCTACCCTGTATGTCTGTACTGTATTTTGTACAGCACTGCAGACAACTTGTGGCACCTTATAAATATATATATACACACACACACACACTTTTTTTTAATCAATATCATCCTACAAAAATTACGTCATAATTCATTCTCCTGTTTTTCTTTCAGATCTATTGGTTTAAACCATATGTCAACATCTAAAAAACAAGCATTATCGAAGGTGCAAAACCTTGATTTCTGAATTAATTTAGTGATGCTATGATTTTTACTATTACAGATTGCAAGTAGACTTTGAAAAAAAATACAACAACATTCATGCAACCTACACAAGGCATAGTGTTTTCATTCTGAAGGTTAATTTGCCGGAGAAGGCGACGCTCATAATCTTGGTCCATTGTGACTGCAGGGTGTCCAGAAGAATGGGAAAAGGGGTTGACCACAAGCTTCAGCTCTGGTGGGTAGTGTCCAAATGGCACCAAGGACAGAGCTAAAGGAAGAAATACACTGTCAGAGACAGAGGGTAAGACCTAAATGCTTTTATTTTATACTAACCATTTAAAACATAGCATTTAAAAAAAAAACAAAACACACATTTGAGGCATGGTATAATTAAATTGCCCACTGTAAGGAAAGATTTACTATGCTTTGCTATGGGCAACACCTGCACATTTCCTTTTAAAGACCTATGGTAAATCAACCCATAGGTGTCACTATCAGTGTTCTCCCCAGGGCATTTTAGCCGGGTGCTCCACCCGGCAATTTTAGCTTACCACCCTGACCAAAACGTTGATTGTGATCTCCAGCTTTCAGTCTTGGTTGTGCTCCAATAGACCGTGAAGGCTTAGTTCCCAGTAGTGCAGCACCAGCGAGGCGTTTCGCAGTGTGAATGTATGTCTGGATCCCGTTAAGTATTATTATTGCAAAGTATTACACTGCTCCAACCCAGCTGCTATTTAATACCACCTGGCTTGCAACATTTTCTAGGGTGAACATTGACTATATTTGCAACCTCATTTGTTTCTTAAGCTCTGTTTTAGCAGAATTAGAAGTACCTCGCTATATTATAATTTCTTCACAACAAAATCACAAAAAACACCATTGTGCGAAAAATACTGAATGAAAGTAGAATTGTACATTCATGCTTAATTTAATACACAAAATAAAGTATTTAAAATTTTTCAATTAAATTGGATACAAAAATTTACCTATGTGATAAGGTGTAAAGGTAAATTATACCTGATAATTGTATTTCCTGGACTCCTGGTGACAGCATAGCACTATGGGTAAGTTCCACGAGGCGGGAGCCAATCAGGAAAAAGAAAAAGACCCACCGGACCTATAAGTAGCCTCCTCCTCCGCTGCTCAGTGTCTTTCCACTTTCTCTAGCTATAACAACAAAACATAGTACACGTAATAAACACATGCTTGGGAGGGAAAGTAGCTATGCTGTCATCAGGAGTCCAGGAACTACAATTATCAGGTATAATTTACCTTTTCCTCCTCCCCTGATGACAGCATAGCACTATGGGATGTGCCAAAGCTACTTTTACAGGGAGGGACACCAACCACAACCAGTGAATAAGGTATGACTTACTTGACAGGTATAAATTTTTTTTTTTCATTTTTTTACTGCACTTAAAACTGTTCGGCCAAACTTCGCGTCCGCGGAGGCCAGAATGTCAATCTTGTAGAATTTCGTGAATGTATGGATAGATGACCAGGTTGCTGCTTTGCACAGGTCCTGTATCGACACCTTGCTGGCTTCAGCCCATGATGTGGCCATGGCTCTGGTAGAATGTGCTTTAACTCCAGCTGGGATGTCCATGTTGCTGCTTACATAGGCTTGCTGTATGCAGCATCTTATCCATCTGGCTAAGGTTGATTTGGTGGCAGCGCCACCCCTGTTCTTCCCCTCCGGAATAACGAACAGCTGTTTCGATTTTCTAATAGGCTTAGTCCTTTCAAGGTAGATTCTTAGGGCTCTTACTAAGTCCAGCGAGTGAAAGCATGTCTCCTCTTCTGAGGCTGGGTTGGCATAAAAGGATGGTAACACTACCTCCTGGTTGAGATGAAATTTTGTAATTACCTTAGGTAAAAAGGCTGGATTTGTCCTGAGGACTACCTTGTCCTGGTGAAAACATATATATATGGCTCTTCGCTCCAAAAGGCTTGGAGCTCTGATACCCTCCTTGCTGATGTTATAGCAATAAGGAAGATCACCTTCCACGATAGGAATTTAAATTGTGCCTCCTGCAAGGGCTCGAAAGGATGCTGAGTCAACCTTTCCAATACCAGAGTCAAATCCCATGTCGGCAAAGGCTTTTTGATTGCTGGACGAATTCTAGCGGATGCTTGAATAAATTGCCTTATGTATCTATTATTTGCCAGGTCCATGTCCATAATAGCGCTAAGAGCTGAGATGTGCACCTTGAGTGTGCCCAGGGCTAAACCCTTTCTTAGGCCTGAATGTAAGAATTCCAAGATGGTAGGGATTGACGGAGAGGCTGCATCCTGATCATTCTTATCGCACCAATCGTGGAAAACGCTCCATATTCTATGATACGCTTTAGACGTGGTCGTCTTCCTGGCCTTGAGAAGGGTGGTAATCACACTGTGTGAAAAGCCCTGTTTTGCTAAATTGGAGATTTCAGTTTGCAGGCCGTCAGGTTTAGCTTGTGTGGAGCTGGATGGTTGACTACTCCCTGTCTCAGAAGTTCTGGGAACACCGGAAGTCTCCTGGGTTCCTCCATGGCTAGACTTAGAACCTGGGGAAACCACGGTCTCCTGGGCCACCACGGTAATATGACTATGAATACTCCTGTCGATGCTATGATCTTCGCGAGTACTCTTTGTATGAGTGGTATTGGGGGGAATACATATGCCACTGCAAAATCCCACCTTCTTGCCAGCGCATCTGCTCCTTCTGAGGCCGGTTCCCTGAACCTGGAGAAGAACCTTTCTACCTTTCGGTTCCTGCTTGTCGCCATCAAGTCTATGTCCGGCACCCCCCAACTGGATATCAGTTGCAGGAATACCTCCTGGTGCAATTCCCACTCTCCTGCTGTTACCTGTGTCCTGCTGAGGGAGTCTGCTACTGTGTTGTCGTCCCCTGCAATATAGGCTGCTGATATGCCCTGCAGGTTTTCCTCTGCCCAAGCCATAAGCATTCGTGATTGGGCCATCATTGCCGCACTCCTGGTGCCGCCCTGTCGATTTATGTAGGCCACTACAGCCTTGTTGTCTGAATGTACTGTAATCTGACGATACCTGATGTCCTTGTGGAAGTATCTGCATGCTTCCAGGACCGCTCTGAGTTCTTTCACATTGGAATGTGCTGCAGACAT
>WWET01003423.1:16631-28085 GCA_011038615.1 Limnodynastes dumerilii
CTGGATCAGGCCCAATGCGTGTAATCATACTAATGAATGGGGATGGGGGTCCAATATGGCATAATGTCATGTCATTTGGTCTTACCCAAAGTATGTTCCATCTCTGTCGATGAAGTATCTGCCCTTAGCATCTGTTGGAATGTGATGGCGTCCGCTAAACATAGCAGCCAACATGGTATCCTCATACCTCTGAAGTGTGGACAACCTGGTAGTAAAATACATCCCTCCGACATTAAGTGGAATTACATCAGGAAGCTGTGGAAGCATAAACAGCAGGGTATATCATCAACCATCTACTGAATTTGGATTGAGGGTCATAATAAAACGTTTTCATGAACATAAATGATTGAATCAGTAACCTAGGCACCAAAATTTGGCGGTATAGGGGCCTGAGAGCTCCCCAGAGTGGAAGGACTTGCTCTGCACGAGCTCCCCTGGGTTCAGGGCCTACCCATCTTCACTATTCCCGATGGAGGGCTCTGGGTCCCCCACCCATTGCATTCTCCAGAACAAAAATCTGAATTGCGAAAAAGGGACATCCGATAGTTTCTTCTCGGATGTCCCTTTTTCGAATACTTACCATGCTATACTTTTTTTTCAGGATGGGTGAGTATGCCGTTCGGAAAAGACCATGGGGCTGATCCAGAGCAACGACCGCAAGCGAGCGTACGACGAGCGTATGCGAAAATTCGGGAAAAAATTCGCAACGCGCATGCCCAGTATGACAGCTTCCGGTCGCCCGGGCGTCGTGAGCGAATAGCGGGCGTATTGTGAGCGTATCAGGCTGCAGGGGAGGGAGGGTTAGGGTCAGGCTGCAGGGGAGAGAGGGTTAGAGTCAGGCTGCGGGAGATGGTGGGTTAGGGTCAGGCTGCACGTAAGGAAGGGTTAAGGTAAGTGAGAGGGGAGGGTTAGGGTAAGGGTAAGAATTAGGGAAAGGAGTGGGGGACTATTTTTACTAATTTTTTGGAGCACCGAAAGCTCAGTGCTCCCAGCCAGTTCGCAACTGGCTGGGAGGAAACGGCACTTTCGAAACTGAGCCGTTCTAACCGGAGACCCACACATGTCCCCCGCAACATCTGTTCCCTCTTCTCACCTCCCAGTCAGCAGACCATAGGGGAAAGGCAGTTCTACAGTGATCGTGAGGCTGGGAGCAGCTCTTCTACTTGTTGGCTGCTCAGCTGTTTCCCTGCTTGTCTGCTTCCAGCATCAGGAGCGGTGAAGCCTCTGTGGATCAGATCCTCATCTTTGTCAATGATTCCTTCGGCCTCCCTTCCCCGATGGTTCCAGTAGGATGGAGAGAGAGGCTCTTTATGAAACTGGAGGAACCCATGCCACCATACAAATACCGGGAGCAGCACTAACACCTCAAGGTCACTGTGAGGCAAATGACCATCCCCCTCTTCCTCCCCTGAGCCTGTCAGTGCCCAGATGTCCGATTTCTCTCTGCACCTTAGTTAGTCTAAGGTGCTCTGCTGCAGGTGTTTGAAGTTAAATACTAGCTGATACCTGGATATGCATAGACTCCCAGTAACCCTCTCCTGGGACTCAAATCACTGAGCTCTTGCCTAGCATTGGAACAGACAGGTGATTAGCAGTACTTATTACTGACCACTTTAATTAGACATAGTGACCATCCTGTGGATTTCATATTCTCACTGCTATGCTGTAATGGCTATTTATTAAAAGGGGGACTGCATCTCTGAAATGTCCCTCACCAAAATATAATGCCAGGAAACAAGGCTGCCACCAAGAGTTTTGGTGCCCGGGACACAGGCAGCGACACCCCACCCCCATGTGATGTCACATAAAGGGCAGAACGCCAAGCAGTAGCAATAATGATTGACAGCAGTGACAGCAGCCTGCTGTTCTGCAGCCTTCAACAGCTCTCCAGCAGCAAGTATTGGCAGTAGGATACTACCAATACTGGTGCTTGAGAGATAAGGTGAGTATCAGTGGGCCCCCTCTCTCTCTCCAGGCCCAGGACAAAAGTACCGACAGTCCCACACTGGTGGCGGCCCTGCCAATGGATATTTCCTTTGCTCTCTACAGCTCTGTAATGATATAGTCTCCCTGATGGGAAGGAAGGGCTGTCAGGAAATCTCCAGCGACGCACAAAGTACCTGCTCCACAATCAAATATCCTGCAATTCCTCAGTGTTACTGGCTCACTCTCCTTCTCCAGGCTCACATCCTCCACCTGGGACTCTGCTAAGATGTTTGACCCTTCATCTTCTCCTGGGCCAAGCCCACCTCCTCCTGCACACATGGATCTAAGCGAAATCATGAGGTGTTCAAGGCAAGCAAATTACCTGTTGTGGAGTGGACCTATACATGTTGATAGGTCACACTATGATAGTGTGTTACATTGTGTTTTACATGTACACACCGGAGCTTTAAAAGTTAATGAGGATTTTACTGGAGAAATTGATACAAACACCAAAACAATAAGACTCTTGAGACTTGGGGCTGGATCCAGACCTTGTTAAGTGCATTAACTTAGTTACACCTGGGCTAAACCATGTTGAATTCAGGGGGAGTCAAGTTAATTGTATACTTTGCATGCAGGGATATATCTTTAAATTGCTTACTGCACACAGATACTGACCAGCTTTACTATTACACTGTTATTTAGACTTGGGATAGGAAACATCACCTCTCAACTCTAATACAGTTTGCAGCAGATGAAATATGACTCCCCTGATATCAACATGGTTTAGCCCAGGTATAACTAAGTTCATGCACTTAACAAGGTCTGTATCCAGCCTTTGGTGATTAAGTTAAGGACTTTGGGCCATATTCACACCTAACTCACCTGTCCTGCCCCTAGCCCCCCCTTTAGGTACCTTATGGCACTTATGAGTGCTACTTTAACAATCTGTGCAACATCCGCATGGACTTTGCCTCTCTCTGCATCTCACCCGCCCTCTCTGGCTTATCTAAATCCCTCCCCCCTCCCACTTCTACCTAATGCCTCCGAGGCGGCATTACGCTGCCTCTTTCTACCTAAAATACTCAGTGCGGTCTTTAAAGACAGAACAGAGGCAATCTACGTACCTAATTGGTACGTAAATTGCATAAAGGACTTACTACACATGCGTAGTATGTCTTTTACTAAAGATACGCACCTAAGAAGTGACTGCCTCTTAGGTGTGATACGGGCCTTTATTACAACAAATGACAGCTTTTTGAGACCTTTATTAAAGGAACTATTTGACTATGACATAAAGGATTTTCATGTGGAATATTTCCCTTATTGTGTAGAATAGGACCTTTAGGGACATGCTGTATGCGATTGGTGGAATACACTGACCGTTCTCTATACTCTAGTTCTTACTGATATACTTATTATATGTAAATATATTTTTTCTTATGATTCATTGTTTAATGGTATAGAAAAGGGTTGTGTGCATTGTACTTGTGAATACTTACCTCTACTGGACACAGAAGTCAGACTGCATGTTATCTGTGGTATATTATCTATTGTCATATATTTTGAAGATAATAATTATTTAATAAGTGCTATAGCAACATTCCTTAACTTTTTTTATATTCTAGAATAGACTATTCCCTTACTGAACACAGGTCTCTCCATCCTGTGTCGTCCGATCATGCTCAATCTATATCTCCCTGGCTCTACCTGTTCCTGAATCTAAGGCCTGATTTAATGAATTGCTCCTCCAGGATCTTTACTGTTGCTCCCAACTTGGTGCAGCCTTATCAAATTATTGGAGGCTTAATGATACTTGGGACACATCTGATTTGACTGTTTGGGAAGCGCATAAATATGTCATCAGGGGAACCTGTATTAAACTAGGTTCCTATCTTAAACATCAGAAGGAGGCCCAGAGTACAAATTGGCACTCTTTGCTGACAACTTACTTTCCTATATCACACAGCCCATTACCACCCTGCCTATATTGATAGATGAGTTTAAAAGATTAATTAGAAAATTAGCGTAAATCCTTAGCACTAAGTATTAATCTTGACCCATATGATCTAGACTCCCTAAAATCATTCTTCCCACTCCAATGGAGTGATACTCCGTTGTGTTATCTCGGTGTTATGCTTACTTTTGACGCAGCTCATCTGTTTTCTGATAATTACCCTCCTATGTTCACTAAGAATAAAGAAAACTTGTTTGACTTCTCCTAACTCGGGCGGGTATTCTCAAAATGACATTTACAAAACTTCTATTTATTACAAAGTCTCCGAATTCATATTCCTCTGCACTTTTCTTCTGATGTCTAACGCCTGTCTCAGGATTTTATTTGGGAAAAGACCCCATTACAAGCAGGAAAATATGTTCATGTTTAAAGCTAAAGGGGGTCTCCAACTCCCACGCCTCCACACTTATTATGAATCTCTGCTCCTTGGTTGAGTAATTCACTGGACTAGGAAGACCAAGGATAGGTGCAGAACCTTTTTTTTCTTTTCCCTTAGCTACGAAGACAGCAAAGTCGTCATACCCCCACGATAGACTCCACACTTACTTGTTAGAATAAACTCCGTAGTCATTCTAAAATATCAGATTACCCATCCCCTCTTACTTCCGTTATTATCAACACTCAGTTCCCTCCAGGTAGTTCCCAACATTGGCTTGAAGCCTGTGCAAAAGTTGGTCTTTGGAGGATGGATCAGCTGCTGGATTCTGGGGCTTTATTCCCATTTCAGACTCTCCAGGAGAAATTTTAACTCTCATCCCGTGAGCACTGGGCCTATCATCTCCAGATGAGGCATTGCCTCCAGACCTTGCCCAACTCTGCTCGCTGCTTGGGACAGCTTTAAAGTCCTCTCAACTGAATCTCTGCCTAGACACGTAGGACCATATTCACACTTAAGAATGATTTAGGTTCTTAAATTAAAGCAAAAAGTAGCAAGACAATTCCCCTGACATGCCCTCGGTTTTCATCTTCTTAACTGATTTACGAATGCCATAGGGCTCCCTTATCTGTAGTTTCCTAGTTGTGTGCGTAGGGCAGCCAATTAAGAATGTTTTTGCCTAACCGTGCCCAGATTTCCTCATTTAAATGGCTTCCTCCACCCAATCATCTTATCTTTATTCTTAAGTTTTCCCGGCACGCCCCTTCATTCTTAAGTCATTACGAACCTTGAGGAATTAAATATGTATTGGTGATTCAGAGTCATCCCATTCTTAAGTCCTACATAAATTGCTTTTATTAAGTTACTACACCTGCGTAGATATCCCTTCTTAAATATACGCACCTAAAAAGCAGCATTTTCTTAACTGTGAATCAGTTTCATAATTTCAATTGTCTACAAAGTATTAATCAATTAATCGATTGTACTATTAATTCTGACCTTGCTTTCATCTTAGTGTGGAACAGTGAACTACCTGGCTGCCTCTAAGGGGAGGAGGTTCCAAGAAATTCTTAGTTTTGGCTCCTTGCTGTCGAATCACCCTGCAGCAGTTGCAGTTATCCCAGTTGATTGGAAGTCTCCCCCCACCCAATTAAGGAATGGACAAAACATGGTAGATTATTACCTGGCCATGGATGAAATCACATTTTCCCCCTTTTCACTTTAATTTGGTTTAGCTGGTTGGAATTCAAGACATCTGAGTTTTCTGCATTGCGAGCCTCTTAAGGCTACACTACCACCCCTGCTTGCTTGATCTGCTCAGCCCCTAAATACTTGTGTTAACTCAATTATTGACCTCTACTCTCTCTGATCCTCTACCCTCCTCTTATTAGCTTCCCATCAAATTAGCCCCTTTTCACCTGGTAAGCCTGTAGGAGCTTTGACTAGCCCTTATTTCCTCCCTGTGAGGCAACCACCTCAGGTGGTTGATGAGACCACTGTTTAAACAGCAATTACAACAATCTCACATGCAAAGGTTTTTTGTTTGTTTTTTAACAGCAAGTTAAGTACATTTTAAGCATTATCTGTGCTATTACCTTTATGTAAGTCAGAAATATGTGGCATCCATTCACACACACTAATTGTGCCATTTACTGTAGTGAAGTAACTGTTGTAACTATTGTGTATGCCTTAAAACAATGATGAAAACAAAAATGGCTTGGACAAAAATGATAGGACCTTGCCCTAATAGTTTGTTGCACAACCTTTAGCAGCAATCAGTTATTAAGCAATTTCTTTAGCTCTTAATGATACTTCTGCCCCTGTCAACAGGTAGCTTGTCTACTGTTACCGTGCAAACTTCTCCAGCTGTCTTAGGTTTGACGAGTGTCTTCTTCATGCTGCATGTTTCTGCTTTTTCCACGGATGTTCAACAGAATTCAGATCAGAAAAAATTCTAACTAAAAGGACTATGATCGTTAATTTAAAGCAGTTGTAAGGGGGAAGTTTTTGCTGTTTCCCACGCTAGAAACCAAAATAGGTAGAGTACAGCACTAAAGAGATTTGTTTTTATTTTAAAACTTTTACCACCTCTAAACTTGGGTGGCTTCCATACTTTATTGCAGTCTGGGACAACACATGGACTTGCTAAACCTTTTCAGTTTGTGTGCTCATTTTATCTATGCAAGCACTCACTAACTGCTAATAGTTCTGCCTTGGAGTCTTTTTCATTGTCTTTTTCTTAACTGCCATTTTCCACTACATTATGCGTGTGTTTATTGTTTGTATTTAACATTGAAAATTATTAAATGTTTCTATTTATTTATTCTATTTTTCCTATTTATTTATTCTATTCTGATTATTGCTCACCTTGGACCGTATTCAGACTTAATAATGTTCATAAACATATGCATGCCATGTGCATCAGTTGGTGTTTTTTATAGATCTGCACAAGTGCGGCAGTTGTTACGCATTTGATCTCACTATGCACAGAGTTGATTTCCGCATGCGCACAATTCCGTATGACAGAGCGTGACAATACTCCGTACATGGGAGAAAATAATGTAATGTCGTTGGGGAGGCATTTCAATTTTACAGTTGGGGTTGGATTAGGTACTTGCACATGTACATTCGCTACATACGCACAAAACGCATAGAGAAGTTACGGTAGGTTTATGGCACGCGGAAGTCAACTAAATTCAGTCTGTCAGAGGGGAGAGTCATGGGAGTGCAGAGTCGTAGTTTAGCGCCAGGGGAAAATAAGAAAATTACCAGGTTAACCTTAACAATGAAGTTAGTGCTGCCCCACTTTGACTTTGCGCTCTGTGTGACCTCCCCTATTGCCCGTCCGTAGTTATGGCCCTGAGGACACTTGCCACATTAGTGCAGGTTTTTACTATTCCATGCACTTTAAAAGCACTCTTAAGTATGAATACGGTCCTTTGTGATTGCTGGGCCTGATTCAGGCTTAAGAAGGTGCTTAAAATAAAATAGGAAAGTCACTCCTAGGCTAAACCTTGCAGGGGGAGTCAAGTTATTTGTATTCTTTGCATGCAGGGATATATCTTTGAATTTCTTACTGCACACAGATACTGATCAGCTTTACTATCACACTGCTATTTAGACTTGGGATAGGAAACATCACCTCTCAGCTCTAATACTGTTTGCAACAGATGAAATATGACTCCCCTGCAATCAACATGGTTTAGCCCAGGAGTGACTTTCCTCTCTTATTTTAAGCACCTTCTTAAGTCTGAATCAGGCCCACAATTGCTAACACATTATGTCAGCTTTCTTAAATGAATTACTGAAGAATTCAGTTCAGGGCTCATAGAAGGACACAGCAAAAAATTAATCATTCAAAGTTTAAGGAGCTATCCTTGATAAAGCCGAGGCGAAAAGCATGTCAGATCGTCAACCTCCCCCGTGCGCACCAGGGTTTGTGCTTATTGAATGACCAGTCTTCTTTCTCTGCCCGATTTCTAGAGACCAGGCAGGGACAGCGTACAACCTGGAAAGGTGAAGTGCTGGCCGTGAGGCCGCTCGTCATATGTTAGGGATAGGTTTCTGTTTACCAGATAGCGGGGCTGGCTGTGGAGATCGTAAACAAAAACTACGGTTGTACGGTCGTTGTTATATGATGATAGATATTTCTCCCATAATGATATTTTAATTGTATTATTCAATTTTGTATTTTAATTGATTCTAGTGTCTGAGAATTAATATATGGGATTTCTAAGATATGTGCACGATTAAATAGATGTCTTTTTACCATGTCTATGTGGTCTACCTCTTGGTGTATTACTTTTGAAATTAAACATTTTTTTTGTAAGATCTTCAGAGGTGCCTGTATATATTTTAAACACAACCATTTTATTGATTGGCCAAGATGAAGGAAAAAAGAAATGTATTTAGATGTTAGTATTTGCATATTATAAACATGCTAATTAGATTAATTATTTAATAGTTTTTTATTTGCCATTTACTGCACTGGATTGCAATGGCATATTACAAAACACTGCTAGCATTTACAAGAAATAACTCATTCAGTCATCTTCAACTTATCCCATTTTAAATATTATATCAATTCATCCGATGAACAAAAACGTTAGGTAGGGCATCTGTCATCCAGGTCAGTAACCTGGACATGACCTGTAAATGTAGCTCTTTGCAAAAGGTTTTTCAGCAGAAAGCCAAGGATATTTTTACAGGCTGCATTTATTCTATTATTCAAAAAAATTCCACAAGCTAAGCTCAGGACATCCTGAATGTATGTTTCTGAAAGTGGTGGGAAAGGGGAGGATAGTGTATGAGATCATTTGTGCATTAAAACACACAGGGAATATATTACTATTACTATAATATTACTATTTATGTATATTAATTAATAAGGATTATACTGCATAATAAATATAATAGTATGAAAATTCTTTATAAAATAAAAGCTACATTAAATAGGTTAACAGGGAAACAATAGGTTAAGTCAGATGAAACCTTTAATAGCTAAGAGTAGAATCTATACCCAATCCTCAAAATTATTACATTATTGTTTTTATATTGTAGACAATTGAAAAAAATATAATTATATTTTAATGTATATTATATATAAAATATATGTATATTATATGAGTAACAAACAAGTAATGTTTTCATGTTAATTATCTGCGTGTTTACCAATATGATTAGAATATAGATCAGGACACAACCTACCAATACATATTTCTGTATTATATTAGGGGTTTCTGGACGTTGCCCTGGCAGTAACAAGTGGCAGTGGCACGTCATTGCCCTTCAGGAGTCAGACAGTAATAGATGGGCAGGTGTGAGAACCAATCCAAGCACCCAGCCAGCTGGAATAACCAATAAGGACAAGTGGTAGGAGTGGTGGAGGAGGGCGCTGAGGGAGATCTGGTCTTAAGCTTTCTCCACCTGAAATAGTAACGGGCCAGGTTGATGGTACACAGCTGGTGGATGTCATAGTGAACATGGCACAGCACCTACCTGCAGCGGGTGCAGATTGCCGTGCAGGGAGAAGGTGGCGTTGCTCGGTGTGGGTGTGGCTGGCTCGATCAGCTCATCTTCAGCATCAGAGCTCGACATGGCAGCATCATCCGTCTTCCCACTGTCTTCAAACGGCCCCGAGACTACCACCATGCCTCTGGCTGTCTCTGCCAGGGAGCTGACTTGTCAGGGATGGGGAGGGCTGTGCAGTGATCCGGACGCTGCTAGGTCACACAGCTACTGTAGGCTCATGATGTGTGTGTATGTGTTTCTGCTGCCAATGAGTCCGGGAAGAGGAAGAATAAATAATAGATATACTTTGCTGGCAAGTTACCTTTCTGTGCCGTTATTATCTAATTGCATCTGGCATATCACCCCAGAGGTTTCCACTAGTGACATCACAGGGGTGGGATCTCATTCTCTCTTCATCACGTGGCACTAATTTCTTTCTTACTGTCATTGTTACTGTAGCTGCTTAGCCCCTAAAATTATCACTATATATATTTATATATTTATTTATATAGTTCTTAAAATAAACATATCGGTTTACAATTTGTTCATGGATTAGGCTATGGCTTGTTCAAAATTCAGCTCATGGAATTGGGAAATTGGAATTGGGACCTGCATTAGCAGTGGGCCAATGTGATGGGAAAGCATTCCCTGTGCATTGGCCCCTTAATATGCAGCAATCAGCAGCAAGTATCGGCGGAAAGTATACAGTTGATACCTGCTGCTGCAGAACTAAGGTATGTATGGGTGGGCCCCATCAATCTTAGGGCCCAGGATAATAATCTGTGAACCCGGGATGATCCAGTTATCGCTGCATGTTGACCTGGAAAATTCCAGGATCCAGGTCTGCCCTGACAGTAGTGTCATCACATTGTATCACTGCTCAAAAAAATAAAGGGAACACTAAAATAACACATGCTAGATCTGAATGAATGAAATATTCTTATTAAATACTTTAATAAGGAGCCTCATTTTTACTTGTTTTAAGGACATTACATCAAAGTTGGATCAGCCTGTAGTGTGTTTTTCCACTTTAATTTTGAGGGTGACTCCAAATCCAGACCTCCATGGATTAATAAATTTGATTTCCATTGATAATTTTTGTGTGATTTTGTTGTCAGCACATTCAACTATGTAAAGAACAAAGTATTTAATAAAAATATTTTATTCATTCAGATCTAGGATGTGTTATTTTAGTGTTCCTTTTATTTTTTTGAGCAGTGTATGTTTGCTATTATAGCCCATAGGGTTGTGGGTAGGAAGGGTAGAAAGGGGAATAATAATAAAGAGGTAGAGCCAGTGAGGTAAGCCAGATCATGCAATTTACAGTGAAAAAGATAAAAGAGAGGAGAGCTGTGGAAGGCTCCCACACCCTATGTAATTTAATTTAAGAACAGTGTTGGATTGGAGGCTATTGATATATGTCATACTAGAAATAAACTAAATCAGTTTAGTCAGTTCATGTAGGGAGGGGATCAGGGCCGGACTGGGACTAAAAATCAGCCCTGGCACTTGCAGCAGACAGGCCCATCTGATGTGAGGTTCTCACTACTTGCACGGCTACAACCACGTCTTTTTCTGACAGTCTCAGCAAAAGACGCAGCTGCATCACTTGACAGCTGATGCGACTGTGCAAGTTATAGGACTTCTAGTGCAGACACAGCGATTCTCGGCTCCTTGCAACATTTTGCAACATCACTTGTCTAAAGGTGCCTTTTTGCGCTGCAAGGAGTGGAGACTCCCCGTTCCTCTGCAAGTGAAAAGAGCAGTTTTAGTATCTTTCCATCAGCAGCCAGTCACTAGGGTAATATAAGGGTTACATTTTAAATAGTTTTTTTTATAAATTTGTTCATTCTTAAAATACAAAATTGTAAATATTTTGGTTGGCAGTCTCTCTATTCAATAATGGGCACCATGGTCCTAATTCACACCTAAGCTGTGGCTTCTTAGGTGCGTATTTTTAAGAAATGAACAACTGCGCATGCGTAGTCATATAGACCATGCAATTTACTTTTTCAGTAAGAGGAGGCGTGCCAGAGCAGCCTATGTAGAAAGTTAGAAGTGGGAGGGGGAACGCGTTCAGGTTAGGCAGCCAGTGTAGGGTTGCCAATGTCCCTGCGGATTTTCC
>WWET01003423.1:42032-52364 GCA_011038615.1 Limnodynastes dumerilii
TTCAACAAATAACTTTCCTGTGGGTGTGTCTAATCTTGGGGTCGAACAAGTGTTCCCAAGTGTTCTTATAATCTATATATATCTATCTATCTATCTATCTATATATCTATATATATTATATATAGATGATAAGAAAATTTGTCAACCTCAAGCTTAGACACACCCACCTTTGATGTAAAATTTGATGTAATATCCAGTAAAGAGTGTTTTATATGAAAATCTAAGAAGAGAGTGATTGAGGGTAAGGTCTGCCAAATATGTGGTCATGATGTCTTGTGCTAGACCTCTGTTTGCTATGTGTAAAGGAGTAAAAGCACTGAGGACGTACACTTTCTTCCTTTGTGCATGAATTACCATCAAGGCTTTTGTCAGAGAATACAGTGAAGAAGACCAAGGCTGTTGATATAGCAACTGTCGTCTTGCATTTTATTACAATGCTGATTGCATAGCTGGGACATAGTGTTCATATAAATCCTAATCAAAATCATTCAGAGCGGAAGCCTGCTGTTTCCTTACCCCTGGAGTGTTGTTAATAATTCAAGGATTTCTGTAAACAACTGCACGTAAACAGCCTGGGAAAAAAAAGATATACAGGTGTTGTAGATCAGACATTTTAACATCTGCAACAGGCTGCTATGGTTTTGATATTTATAAATAGTTTTAATTGCAATATTTATCAGCAATATAAACACATTGATGCAGATGTCGTCCATCTTTTTAAATCAATGCATTGTGTCTTCTGGTGATTTATTCCCTCAGAAAGACTATTATCTGTTATGTATTTTGGTAAATGAATGAAAATACATCTTTTGACTGAATTTAAGACTATGTTTATTGAGAAGTCCATTCTGCAGATGAGCAACATAACGATCCACTGCTTCTATTTGACTGTTTTATGTAGTTTTCATACATTCCGTGAAATGAAATACTGTGCTGATGCTGTGTCCATACTTACATACACTAAGGATGTGCAATTTATTTGTGTTAAATAGAATGTTAAGTGCCGATACTCTTTTCTCTGTCAATTAGCAACTATCAACAATAGGACCAGGTCCTGACCAAACCTGGCAGTTAGCATGGAAGAGGAGAGTGAACTCCCCCATCACTCCCATCTCTCATGTGGACTTTAGCTGGTTTACACTGCCATAAGGCAGCCTTAAGTCTCTCGTGTATCAGAGGGGGTGCACCACCCTGTCGGATAGATCTCTAGGCATACAAAGTTCGTAGCTCCGAACCTCTTGTATGCGTATTTCCAGATATTCAGCCAAATTCTACAAACAGCTTGCGGAATTTGGATGTCATAAGGCAGTCTAGATCCAGTCCATAGACACTAAACCACCATTTATATAACACTGTTTACTCCTGCAGACATATAACTTACACATGCTTCTTCTACAGCAATGACGGCTAATTTTGCTCTTTAGTCACATATTCCTGCTACAACTTTTGGTGAAAGCAGCTTCATTACTGGGTTCTGACATCAGTGAAATCCCCTTGTGGAATACCTACTCAATCTGCCGCCGGAAGCTTTGCTCCCATTGACAGCCGCAGCTCTGATCAGCAGACGCAAGCATGACCTAAGGTCACGCGAGTGTCATTAGTCCGCGTACCGCGGAGGAGAGAGCCAGAAGAGACACAGGAAAGGTAAGTTTATTTTACAGTTGTTTTAGTAACTAGATGGGGATTTTGAAATGGGGGAGTGGGAAGCTGGACATGAAAGGGACAGTAACGCTGAATGGACACATATAGAGGGGCAATAATTCTGGCTGGAGGCAGAAGGAGGGGCAATAAGGCTGGGTGGACACAAATAAAGTGGTGAGCAATGAGGCTGGCTGGACACAGGAGCAATAAGACTGATTAAACTGAAAGAGGGGGCAATAAGGCTGACTGCACACAAAGTTGGGGCAATAAAACTTGCTGGACACAAGAGGGACAATAAGGCTGGGTGGATACTCATAAAGAGGGGGCTATAAGACTGGCTGGGCACAAAGAGGGGGTAATAAGACTGGGTAAACTGAAGGGGGCAATAAGGCTGACTGTACATAAATAAAATGGGGAGGGATAAGGCTGTCTGGACGGAGGAGGGGCAATAAGGTTGGGCAAATTGAAGAAGGGGGTCAATAAGGCTGATTGTACACAAATAAAGTTGGGGCTATAAGACTGGCTGAACATAGAGAGGGGGCAAGAAGACTGTTTGGACAAACAAGGAGAGGACAATAATGCTGACTTGACATAAATAAAGAGGTGGCAATAAGGCTGACTGGGCACACAAAAGGAGGGGCAATAAGGCTGACTGGACACAGAAGGAAGGGGCAATAAACCTGGTTGAAAACACAGAAGGAAGGTGCAATAAGGCTGACTGGGCACACAAAAGAAGGAGTAATAAGGTTGGATGGACAAACAGAAGAAGGGAACAATAAGGCTGACTGTACACAAATAAAGAGGGGGCTATATGGCTGAATTGACACAGGAGTAGGGGTAATAAGGCTGGGTGGATGCATAAAGAAGGGGCTATAAGACAACAAGGTTGGGGCAATAAGGTGTTGGTGGGGGCAATAAGGCTGGCTGGACAAAGAAGGAGGGGGCAAAAGGGCTGGCTGGGCATACAAAAGGAGTGGCAATAATGCTGGTTGGACAAACAGAAGGAGATAATAAGGATGACTGGACACAAGTAAAGAGGGGGGCAATAAGGCTGGCTGGACAAAGAAGGATTGACAATAAGTCTGGGGCTACAAAGTAGAAAGGGACAATAAGGCTGGTTGGACACACAGAAGGAAGGTGCAATAAGGCTGGCTGCGCACACAAAAGAAGGGGCAATATGATTGGTTGGACAAACAGAAGGCGGGGACAATAAGACTCGTTCGCCCCTAAAAACAGCCCTGTGGGTGATCTATCATTGTTTTACCACAGTGGTAACCAGATCATTTAATTAAAAATGAAGTGTTTAAAGTAGAAATAATAAACCACATGATTACTCAGTGTTGACCTGTTTACTTTGCCAAACTCAAGACACATCTGGTGCTGAAATTTCCATACCACCACTTGAAAACTGCTGAGCATTGTAGTTATCCATACGGCATATTGCTTAACTGGTTGCCGACATATCAAGCAAACTACAACAAATCAGTGCCCACTTCGGGGACGCCCGACAGGCCTGCACCACTTGAACATTTGTGGATGTAGCGAGAGCCAACACTCGTAGCTACTGACAGCCTCTATCACATCCCGGATCCACAATTGGAACCACTGAGTCTTCTGAGTCGTGAGTTATAACATCTATCACGATCAGTACATCTAACTTTTACTTACAGATTCTGTGTACAAATTAGAAGTGGCCATTGCATGTGGTACTTGTATTTATCCCGCAGTGGTCGTTAACCATTTATCAACCAACCGGTTTGGTTCCTATCCAACGCATAGGGGCTACCAACCTTCCGTTCGGCCTCCCCACTCTCCTAGGGGGAGAAGTTCCCTGCGGACTGTGCTGCTATATACCAAGTGTACTGAACTGTTTATAATTTGTGGCAATCATACTCATATTAGCCCTAATTGAATGCTCTTTCAGGTGTACTATTGTTTTAATAGAGTAATTGTACTTGTAGGGATAGTTATATTTATAACTATCATTAGATTTTATGTGGTTATAATAAATATGTTTATTGTTTGATATTTATGCACTGGTGTTGAAGTTGTGAAGTTTCTAACTAGCGCTGTCACACACCCCTGTCTTCTTCTTTTTTAGTGGGGGAGGTCCACTATTGCTTGACAGCTGCAGTTTCTGTTTTAACATTATCTGAAGCGCTGACACGCTTTCCACTTTATTGTAGTTTTTTTACTCCATTATGAGAAATTCCCCAATTGACATCAAGTTAAGTTTAAATTTGAATTTGGACAATTTTCACACATGAATATACCTGGTCTCTGGCTACATTACTTTTTAAGGTGTGTTTTTTGCTCTTGCTTTATATTGGTGCTTGTCATTCCTTTCACCTTATGAATGTTTATATTGAAACATATCCATTTTTTGCATGATTTTTCTATACACGCACACTCACGACTCATTGCACTTACTAAATAAATAAAGTTAAAATATCAAACATTCACATTTAAAGCTTTTATTTTGAAAAATAAAATACAAAAAGGTCAATAAAATTGTAATTGTACACATTTCCTCAAACCTAACTTCTTTGGAAGTTTACTAAAAAAAAAAGTTTGAATTATTTTTACACAGTGAGTTATGAGGTTCTGGCAAATTTATGAGGTTATATCCACAATTTTTAGACCTCTGAGATTACTATAATTGAATTTCTGATAATATGTGTAAAATTTGTCTGAATTAAGTAACAGATTATGTATTAAGATGCCCTTCATGTTTGCCAGAGAACACTGAAAAGCAGTGACAGCAATGTTTTGAATCTTTTCTCTAAAGGGTCAATTTTATAAACCATGGTATTTTGTTTAAAACTAAGAATAACCTGTTTAACTCTCTGAAGAAGAGATGCAACCTACATTTCTGAATACATTACACACTACATATAATCATATAATGTGGTGGTGGTGGTGTGTATGTGTGTGTTTAAAATATTCAGAGGTAATTATAAAAAAGTAAATAAAAAAAATACTTCTTTGAATCAGTATGGCTATTAACGTGCAGTGGTAGTCAAGGTTGCTAAAACACTGTTGTTTCCCTTAAATGCTTTTAATAAATACAGTGGTCACAAGATGTTGTATGCAGTGGTGTAACTACCAGGGTTGCAGGAAATGATGATGTTACGGGAACTTGGAGAAAGGGGGGGGGGGCTGGAACACCCATCATGTAGCCGCAAAGGATAAGGGTGCTGCAGCCAGTAGAGGACAGCACTAAGCCACTGACAGCTGTCCACACATGTGCAGAGTGATTTGTGTCTTGCGCAGCATGTGCCAGACTGGGGGGGTATAATGAGCTTTTTTTTTTCTTTTTCTTCCATCCTGACATCAACTATAGGTCCAGGCTTTCTCTTATTCCATCCCTAGTTGTATCTGAGTTTATACTTCTATAGGATAATGAATTTACCCCTCTATCTAATACACATCATTGAACTGCTGGTGTAAATATATATTTGTATGTATAAAAAAGGTATATACAAAATTTGTGCAAAACTGTTAGGTTCCAAACACACACTTCACTCTCTGTGTATGCTGCTTCTCCTAAACAATATGAGATTCTCCACAAATCGCCACCCCTTCTAAATATATTCAAGAAATATATGAGTGGGTTAGTGCCATTGGTTATACAGCGCTATACAAATGAAACATAGTATATTAAGTTTTACAATTCTTCTGACATCCATAGTATCAATCAAGTATTGTTGGTTAAATGTAGTTAGAACCCTCAAATGTACATAGAACATCGCCGATTTTACAGTAATAGACAAGAATAGGTAAAACATTTTCCAGTCTTTGCAGGAAACTGAATCAGGCCAAGAGAGTATACACAGTTCAAAAATTATTCTGAAAAGTATAGGTTCAATTCTCTCCTGTACAATATCTCCTTCTTTGGCTGGTACTGTCCAATCGCTAGTATAAAAGTGTAAAGGTACATGTGTGGAGTACAAACAGATTTACAAATATCAAAAACTACACTTTCCTTTTCTTCTGATGGCAGCATAGACAGTGAATAATTCCCTCTGGGGGGGGAGCCAGGACAGGTAAAAACAAAGACACCCAAAAGATGCATAAATAGGCTCCTCTTTGGGTACCTGGTGTCTTTCTTTTTCCTGTGGTTAGGAGTCAGGGCAGAAAGATTTATTTTTCTTCCATTAGACTTACCCAGGCAGCCAATGCCACGGTGTCCAGGCACTGCCTCAGAACTTGCTCCTTGGTCCGAATCCAGTCTGCGGCAGGGGACGGTGGTGTGGCCAGCCAATGTCTTCCAGCTGATCTGGAAGCATAGCATACCACAAACCTCTGCTTAGGGTGGCATGGTCCGATTCAAAAACTTTATGTCGGCCGCACTTCTGGACACCAGAGAACACATGGCTGGACAGTGGCCATTTTGGGTAGGCCTAATATTCCACGAGGCCACTATGCTGCATATATTTTCCTCTAGTGCTGGGGGAAGACCATTACAGCACCAATACAGGCTATTTAAATGCCTCTGTTGCATTCTCCTGCAAGAAAATCTCATTTGCGAAATAGGGACTTCCGAAAGTTCCTTTTCGAAATCCTCAGAGCAGAAGGAATATAATATTTTCCATATCTGGATGATCTTTTGATAGCTGAAGATTCTGCCAAACAGGCAGAATTATGGACAGGCAAAGTACTGCAGCTACTCCCTCACGTCTCAAATACCTAGGCATAATAATAGATACTACACAAGCTAGAGTTTTTCTACCTACAGAAAGAATTCAACAACTGAAAAATCATGTAATACAGTTAAGAAAGCAACCATGGGTGCCGGTAGGAGAATGCATGAAAATGGAGAATGCATGAAAATCTTAAGATACATGTCCGTAACAATAGAAGCAATGCCATTTTTTTTTAACAGTGGGACAAAGATCCAAAACAAAAACATCAGCTAATTGCTCTATCACCAGAAGTCAGATAAGATTTGCTTTGGTAGAGAAGAGAAGAAAACATGTCAAGGTTACTTAAGTTTCCACAGGGCTACCAAGTCACCAATATAGACTTCATATTAAAGAAAGTGTAGTTTTTTATATAATTGTAAATCATAATTGAAAATCTGTACTCCACACATACTTTCATATTGGCAAACAGATGGTACCAGACAAAGGAGATATTGTATAGGAGAGAATTGAACCTATACCTTTTGAACCGAATCCTCTGAGTTCTCTGTATATTTGAGGTTTTGTAACACCATTGTAACCAAAGATAACTGATTGATACTGTGGATGTCAGAAGAATTTTGAAACTATATACACTGTAGGTGACATTTGTCTAGCACTATATAACAAATGGTACTTACCTGTTTTCTAAATATAAACCTCATAAACGCCCCATCTAATACCCCAGGGATAAAATAGCAAAACATTGATGTCACATCGTTGCAATGTTGAGTGTCCACACAGTGATTTAAACATTTAGAATGTAGAGTAGTTATAACAGTTTCTCTTTTTTCCCCCATTTGTCATTTACGTAAAATCAAACAAATACAGCTGGTAAATACAGTACTACACCACTTATAGAAGGTGGATGCCTCCTGCCATAAAAAGTGCCTTTACGCCTAGAGGTGAACATGTGCCCATGTGGAAACTGGTCAGGATGCAGGCAAGAGAAACACATCACAGTCTGTTAGCAGCGTGGAAAGAAGCATCACAAGTCCATTCCATAGACAGAAAGGAGAATGCCTATAAGAAGAATAAATGTAAATAAAAAGGTGTGAGGGCAGGACTGTCAAAACACACAACATTCTATTAATCAGTTTATTTCATAACCTGCTGCAATATGTACAAACATGTTGTAGCTAATGGTAACCAATCATTTTAAGGTGTTATTCTTTTAGCACAACTTAAAATAGAAAATAACATATTACTAATTTCATTTTATTGATATTTATGGGCTATCTTAAAATGCTTTTGCAGTCCTGAAAATATATAATAGATTTGTAATATTGATTATATTGTATGTTTTAGCTATATAGATATTTTCAAACTTCAAATAGTTCTTCAGTAAAAAAATAACCATTATTTTTAAATAACAGTAAACATACACATGTGCCAGTAACCCAGAAGAGGTTAAAGTATTGATTAAACATTGTCATTACATTATATAAACAATACCATAAAATGTCAGTAAGTTAGTGGTTGTATGAAATAATAATTTGAGATATTAAGTGTTAACATGTTTGCTAAAGGAGTTTAAAGTGACAAAGAACAAGTATGTTCTTCAGGAGCACTAAGGGGACAAAGACTATGGACAGAGTTTGTATTTAGGCTAATCAAAAGTACCTCAACCCATACACATTAGATGGTAAAGCAAGATCTGGCATTTCCCCTTATTGGAAAGCACCAGATCATGCTGCATATTCAAGTTGAATCCATTGCTTCTGTATGTCTTTTTTTTACAAGGCCCATGACTCATTACTTGGTGCAGCAGTGCACCTGACAGTAACTATATTATACAAGATGCATTCAAGTTCTAAGGTCTATTTTTTTTCCTGAAAACACCTACACCAGGAAGATGAAATAATTATAATTTCTCAACAGTCTCCTTCTAAGCGCACACGTTTCACTCAACTGACGATGGTCATTGACGGGCATTAACCCATTCTGTTGGAGAAAAATGATAACACACTGTTCTTGGAACTTAAACGTTGCCATTTGTAGTGTCTAAAGCACTCCTACCGGCAGATGGCGCCACATGCATTCTATGAAACAGATATTGCTGTCATCTGTCTCACAACCATAAAGAATGGCCGCATCTTTTAAAACATACCCCAAGTTCTACCTGCTGCCATTCTGGAGAAAAAAATGGGAGACCTTAGAAACTGAACACACCTTTTATGTTGGCTGAAAAGCAGTCTTTTCTGCTTTGATTTTAAGATAAAAATCTATAAATAATCATTGTGAGGACAAATATGAAATGAAGCACTTTACAATGGGAAGTGTTTAATGATGAAATTATTACCCTGACTGAGAGAGGATCCGCTATTCCACAACTTCAGTCTGTAAGAGAGAATGTTCACAATCATAATGAGAGCATGAATAATATTTATAATAATAATAATAATAATAATAATAATAAAGATGCAGAGACAAAAATTAAGCTTTACATTAAATTATTGTCCAAAATGAAATTTTAAGGCAGTTACTGTTTTTGGAGGTAGAATTTATACACAAGTAATAAAATATCAAGGTCCATAAAACATAATATCACAGTAGTTCTGATAAATGTCATTTTGCTGTATAAAGGTTTTTTTTTCTTTTTTAACTTGCTTATTAATCATGTATAATGTTAGTCAATGCTATCAACACAGCATTTTATTTACAGAATACTGAAAATACTGAACCCTGACAATTTGCAGGATTCTTCTATTACACTCAAGGTGATAATATCTGTTGCAAATCAGCATTAAATCCTAGATTATAAAAACTACTTGATGGAAATCTAAATCAAAATCATTAACATTAGTCTTGTCTGACTGAAACATGTTTATATACTTTGGTAAAATGAACATCATAACTGCCAGTGGTTAAAAACATGTCTTATTATATTTATTATTAAATAGTGTTCTGGATGAGTCAGTTTCCTCTAATGTCACATAATGGAAAAGGTGACCTATAATGCCCATTAAAATGACTGCATGTACAGATTTACATACCTAATGCAGGCAGACTTCCAATTATGAGGAACATTTTATTATTTACATTTCCGCCTTCCTTATGTCCTTTAGGATCCACAATAAATGATCACTTTTCCTTTGAGGTATTAAAATGCCTTCTCCCTGCACTTTAACATGTTTTTCTGAAGTACAGGTTTGCTCTTATTTTGCTGTTGTTCCTACCTCTGTATGTGCCCTTTTATGTCTACAGGATATAACACTATTAAATAATTAGTTGAAGACTGCATTATTTTGTGTTTGTTTTATTATTTTCATCCAGACCTCTGAACAACTGATTTATGCAAGCTGCATGCGTAAATAGCTGTTGTTCACAAACTGCGCATACCCTGGGCTATGCATTGGAACGCAGGATGTATGGATATTGTTTCCGTTCGCCCAGCAGTTCCATACATGGGACTGGCCACATGTTAGTGCGTACTTTTTACGCATGGTGGGCTGGCCTTTCTATGTAATACAGTAAGGGCTGGGTTTAGACATTACGTAAAACTGTCTTGTCCACACGTTTAACCTTATGTGAGCATCAGATAAGGTAGGTTTCTAGATACATAAGTGTCCAGAATTCCATACATGGGTGGGGAAGTTTTCTTTTCCCTTACATCCAGAACTTAGTAGCGCCCGAATGTTCTGAACCTCTCCTTACATTTGCACTCTGCTACTATGTCTGTATCTGGCCTACTGTGGTCTACAATTATAGCAAGAATTGCACACATCACAAAAATATATGTAGTATTAGCAAATGTAGAGCTGATGTTATTATTGAGTCAGACACGAACAAAGGATACTCTGCCCACTCTGTATCCACACAGCTACCATAGTAACTCTTTTATGTAGACCACAAGTCCTTTGGCAGACAGATATTTGTGAAATGTCAGAAGAAATGTTGAATAAAGTGCTGGATAAATTGTTTAATTGTATGTGTATTTTCTAGATTACACACACATATATTATATATATATATATAGTCAGAGTAAACAGAGGTTCATCTAGCAATA
>WWET01003423.1:138107-148303 GCA_011038615.1 Limnodynastes dumerilii
ATACACTAACTTCAGCATAGGGACGCTGGGGGACGTCCCCTCCAGCGTCCCTATGGCGCTACTATGGACGCCCGATCTACGATCGTGCATTTCCATAGTGACGCCGGGCAACATCTGCCCGGCGCATGCGCATTACGGCTACGGCTGCCGTACTAGCGACGGCGGCCGTAGCTCTGGATCAGGCCCATTGTCTCTTATGACTTCCCACTCTGTTAAAAATAAAGTATTCACACTACAAAAGACATACAGATGGGATCTGATAAATTTTTTGGGGATGTATGACATCTACTACACTGTAAATGCCATGGTATACAGTAAGGTGTAATCTCTTGGCAGCTTCTTCGCAAAGTAGTAAAGTGTATCTTGATATACATTAGTATTAGGAGGCAGCTTATACAAGTGTGATAACAAAGTACAGCCTTTTACCACTTTAGAAAAACTTTCAACAAATATTACAGGTAACCAGGTACAACAAATGTACCGATATAGTAGATACCAGAGTATGAGTAGTCAGAATAATGAGGAGTACTACTGACAAACAGGAGGGAGTAAACTTCCCTATTGGTATGCTCTGAGTAGGGCCAGACATGTCAGAGTTACTCTGACAGCATGTAACAACAATCAAATATTTGTTCTCATAAATACTTGACCTAGTCTATGGCAGTAGTTCCCCAATAGTGTGTTGTCACTCACCAGGCTCAGTGCTGGTCCAGAAAAGGACCACGCCCGATCCAGAGGCGCTGAGTCTAAACACAAGCCTGGTTTTCACCAGAGCCCCTGATGGTTGCGGCCATCTGAACAAGCACACAGACACTAAGGCGGAAAAGCAAGGTCCGAAGATGCAGGTAGCGGAGGGATTGCTACCAAGGCTAGATAACAAAGGGTAGCGAGAACTGGAACTGGAGGTGCAGCTGTGTGGTGAAATAGTACTGAAGATCTGGAGAGATTCTGGAACCGAGGACTCCAGAAATGAAAACTGGATACACAATGAAGCACAGGATACCAGGAGAAATAACAACAGGAAACAAGGGAGTCAGAACACACGATAAAAACAGCAGAAAAGGTTTCTGTTGCTCTGACAGGGAAATTATGTCAGTAAGAGATTTAAATTGACTAGATGAAGAGGGAATCAAGCAAGGCAATTAGTAGCACCTGTGAGGTAAAGCCTGTAGCAGAAAGTGAATACCAGGACGTACTGGAATAAAAGGAGTCATGTGACCAGCAAAAGATAAACAAAAGACATATGTGCAGTGATCAGGGTACTGAAGGAATCGTGACGTGCGTTGTGGTGGTCTCCCAGAAGTGCTGTGAGTCCAGGCCGGTCAGTGTATGAAAGTTACAGGGAGATCTCTACCTGTAGCTCTTCTGTGAGTCTGGACAACACCTCTCTCTTTGCATCCCCCATGTGATGACAGGATAAATAAAGAAAGCAGAGAAGAAACAGGAGGGGAAATAGGAGCTGGAGAGAAGGAGGGAGAGATAGAGAGACACAGTGGGAGACAAAGGGGAGGTTAGGTAGACACAGGGGGAAAGTGATGTTCGGAAACACATAAGGGAGAGTAGGCATTAGTGAGACATAAAGGAAAAGAAAGTGGGTGATTGAAGACACTAGGGAGAGGGGGGTGGGGGCACATACCATAGGGTAGAGTGTATGGGGTTGAAAAGACACAGGATCATGAACTCTGTGAGTCTAGTTCAGACCAGCACATAGTAGTTGCAGAGACAGTGACTGTGCTATGCTGTCAGCGTGTCAGTCTTTCCCCCTGCAGCTCCCATGCATTAAACTCACATAGGAGTTGCAGGGAAATGGAATGCACCTACTATTTTTTTGTGACTTACAGAATATAGTATAGTTGTTTATTTTAAACTGTTAATTGAAAGAAAGAAAATGCAGAATTATAGTGAATTTCTAGATTTGTGCCAAGCACTGTAAAAAATTAAGCACAAAAAGATGTGCATAATATAAAATGTCTATGTTTTTTGCTTCATGATTTATTACGGCTATAAATGAGGCTGAACTGAGACCTATTTTTGATTAAAAATTGAAACATTTTTTTAATGGAAAGATGTGAAACTAAAGTAGATTTAGATGTTTGACTTGACATCAGCAGTATACCTTGTTAATATCTCTCTTCAAAGCAAGGCATTCTTTTAGTTTCCCTAAGAGCAAGAAATATGCTGGTTTTTAAGAAGCTAGACCAAAAATTTCTGTGCTGTGTGCTTTTTAAAATACGTAAATTAAGTTTAACATGGTTTACCAATGTGTTTAAAATGCTATGATAAGGACATTTTTCTTATTCAAAAGATTATTATAAATGTATTGTAATGTTGAAATTAAACCCAAATTATTACAGTGAGTAATATAATAGGGGCAGCTGAATCTAGATAATATGGTTCCAAGTATTGTTTAATGGAGAAAGCAATGTCCAGATAGGTAAAATGACACACAATAAACAACACAGAAGTTCGACAAGAATGCAGCCAGTACATAGTGAAATATTATAATCAGCAGGAGCTAACACAATTGCTTTCCTAGTAAAGTCATTTAGAACTGTTCATATTATGCGAGACCCTGCACAGACAAATCAGCAGTCAGCTTACTGCATGCGCTAGCTTACTAGTGTGTCAGCTGACTAGCAGTAGTCACAGATTCTAAATTATTATCCTGAATGATAACTGTAAAGAAAATCCAGCAAATTACTTGGCAGGCAAAGTACAAGGTAGATGGACAGTGAACAGACATGAGACAAAAGATAGTGAGATTCAGTATTCAATTCTGAAGGGTTTTAAAGAGAAGAGACGGGAAATAAGAAGTATGGAGTATGAAAATTCGGAGGGAAACTCACCACATTACTTAAATCAGGCCTAGATACAGGCATTCTCAACTGCAATTAATACGACTATCTCAACATTGCACATCCAAAAATACCGGTCATCTATTTTTTACCAAAAATTCACAAACACAACACCAACCCCGCAGGTAGACCTATCATATCAGGCATTAACTCCATTACCGCTAATCTCTCAGAATACATAGATTCTTTCTCCAACAATACGTCACTAAGCAACAAACATACCTCAAAGAAACAACACAAATTGACATTATATAGCGTGATTGACCATCAACAAGATCTAAGTAGTCAACAAGATCTAAGTAGTATCCAGTACTTCCTAGACCAAGACCGACAGCTAGACTCAAGACAGGCCCAATTCATTATCCAGGACATACACTATTATCCTCAAGCATAACTATTTCTAGTACCACAATGATTTCTATTTACAACACCAGGGGACAGCGATGGGGACACGTTCAACCTGTTCATGAGCTAGTGATAGATCCAACATATGTGGTCCCAGGAACAGGTTGGCAGCCCGTAAGTGATGACCTGATATTCATATGAACAATAACAACAACTATTTAAGATTCACCACTAAGTATTATCAGGACAAAGTTTAATTGATCTGGTCATCTACATTAACAACAACAAACTAGAAACAGCTTTATACAGTACTATCCTCAAGCAACCATCACCCCAATTGACTGAACAACATACCACTAGGCCAATTTAAAGATTTGCAAAATATGTAACCGACATTTCTGTGTTTTATTTTACAGATAGACGGTATATGCTGTTACTGGTTTATGGCAGAGTTGCCTGAGGAAATTTTTTTCCTTTGTTTCTGTGGCTAGCAGATTAACTCCTGCCTTTCATGCATCTGTTTGCATTTACATATAAATTGATTGAGCAACTTCCATTCTGTGTTTGTACAATTTAAAGATGCAACTGCAAACACATAGACAAATTCAGAGAACAAAGCTCACAACTCAAACAACAAGAAAAAGAAAAAGGTTACTCCACAAACATAGCTGATAAACCTTAACAGAAGTCCTGAACATGACAGACAGACTCTCCTTGAATACAATAAAAATCACACACCCAAAACCTCCCCCGAGAAATTCTTCTTCATTACCCAATATAACAACAAGGCCAAACAGATCCAGGCCAAACACTGGAAAATATTGCAGTAAGATTAAGTACTTTTAAACATCCTAGGACCACAACAGGATATCATTTTCAGAAAAGCCCCCAACTTACAACAACACCTAGTAAAAACACATATAAATAAACCACCCATAACCACTTGGTTCACCAGAGAGAATGGTTTCTTTCACTGCAGTCAGTGCACCGGGTGCAAGACGAACAAACAGAACAGCACCAAACCAACTATCTCTTTAACTCACACATCACCAACAAAGATATAGAAAAATACAAGATACAGGATATCATAATATGCCACTCCAAATATGTAATTTACCTAATCTCCTGTCCATGCTACCTTCAATATGAAGGCTGAACTACCAGAACCATAAAAGAAAGAATAGGCAAATACATCCAGAATATACATAGAGGATACGCAACACATAGTGTCTGGGACCATTTCTAAAAATTCCATAACCAGGACCCCACCGGACTCATCTTTATTAGAATAGAAGCTGTGAACTGAACTAAAATCTACCTTCTTAAGACTGCACAACCTCAAGGTCTCAACATAGACACAGATTTAATGGCAGTCCTATTTTAAAACCTTCACCTCACCTGCCCACCATCGATTGTCTCTATCTCCACATCCTCTACCCCAGTCAAATATTTCCTCAGATTAATACTGTCCTATGACTCATTAGGAAAATTACAAAAATTCTGAATATGTTTCATCATGTTCCAATTTATTATCATTCCCATTCCCTTCCCCCCTCCCCACCTCACCTAGACACTGCTCTCCCCTTTGTACTCTGAAATTTACTTTTGTCATACAAAACTTCCATAACCTTATACATAGGTCTGTCTCTGTTCCTTATTTGATCCCCCTATTCTTATTCATATGTCAGCCTTCTAGTGACCACACACAACGAGTGATACTCATTCATCCACATACTTACTCATTGATACAACATTGCCAGTCACCCAGTTCGCAACCTCCTTCCATTAATATCTTCCCATAAATACACCAGACCACCCACTGGCCCCACACCCCCTGATGAAGTCAAGTTAATTGACAAAACACATTGGTATTAAATACAAACCACACATTGTTTGCTTTTAATTGTATTTTATTTTTCTTTATTAAATCAACTAAAATACCAATTTTTATCTTGAAACAACTTTTTTCAGCAACATACAGTGGCCAGTATCTCTTCACCGTTTCCCCCTCCCCCTCCTTCACACATCAATTGCTGACCTCTCAGCTGACATACGGAGAACAACAAGCACCCTTGATGAACCACCTGACAACGCCCAGTGAAAACAGGAACCCTGCAGGAGCATTAACACGTTGACCGCCATAATGTTAAAAAATGTTGTGATCCCAAAGCTAACTTCTTTTAGTTTTGCAATTTGCTGAAAGCAACAAAACATAATAATTTTTTTAATCTATCTCATGCAGCTAAATAGATTTGTCAAGTGCGAATCACGTTTGCACCGCGCGGCCTGAGAAGAATTATTTTGCTGACTGTGCTGTGCGGTGTACACATGATTCGCACTTCACATAAGTTCAAACTTGCATATCTATAAATATATACAGTATATATACGCACACATGCATACACACAAGCACATTCCATAATATATATTGATAAATATACATTATATATACATATGCATAGACACTTATTACGGATTGCCGGGGCCCCTCCGAAGCTTGTGGCCCGTCACAGCTGTCCCGCTTGTCTCTCCCTGTCGCTGAGCCTGCGAACAGTTAAGTGTTTTGTCCAGTGGAATAAATTTGTTATAGTGATAAATATTGTTATTGTTTTATTCAGCATTATAATTTGGCCTATATCAGGTAAAAATAAAACTCTTATAATAGGCTACCTGATGTACATGTGGTTGAAATTCCACCATGCTAACAATATAAACCTGTTTACCAGGCCCAACATTTCCATTACCTATAAGCAATTCATTTAGATATGAATCACGGGTGAACTACGCAGCCTAAAAGAAAAATGTTTATTCGAAGCAAATATGATTCACGCAACACATTGAAAAAATGTAGTATGAATCATATTTCATTCATACAGCGGTCAACGTATTAAAGAAGGTCAAGAGCCACAAGCCATCTGTACCCTTCATCCACATGCACTGAACACCTGATCAAGGCATAAAGAAACCGCGGTACACTCGCTATAACACAGTGGAACATGTGATTGCATTACTGTTCTTATTCTCCATATATCGTTGCAGTGTTTCACTATTGTTGGCTACCTTGTCTCTCTCTATCCACCCTGGTAACTACATCTTCACCAGACCAAGATAAATAGTATCTCACTTTGCAAGGCATCATTAAGAACTGTTTAAAGCTGAACCTCTAACCCTGCACTGTGAATTCCAAACCTGAACTCTGAACTGTCTTACTAGGAATGCTACACACCACCTATCCCCATCATAGACTTACTTTCACTTATACCCAACTCCCCTAAATCACCACCATATTAGTGTCGCATCCCCCCTCTGTTCCCAGGCCTGACGACAGTGGAGGACAAGGGACAGCTGTGATGGGCCACGAGCTTCAGAGGGGCCCCAAGCAATCCAGGCTGTCAGTGCAGAACATTGCCTATGACTCATCACACACTGTGAGAGGAACTTTCTCTCCTCACAGTGTGTCATGTGATCTCCCAGGCTGCCGGGCTGTAGAGACATCCTCTTGCAAGGAGGGGGGGGTAAGTGGGACTATAAATAGCTTGTCTTTCAGGGCTGCCGACTCTCCCGGAATATCCGGGAGACTCACGATTTTTGGCAAATCTCCCGCATGCAACGACATCCAAAAAATCACCCGTGTAATCTCTACAGATCAGGGGTTCTCAACCCTGTCCTCAAGTTCCACTAACAGTCCAAGCTTAATGACAAAATTTGCATAATTCTCGTCATTAAGTCGTGGCCCCTCGCAGTAATCTATGGCTTCCCTCTGCGTTCTCAATAGTCAGCAATCCTGATGTCACTCACACACACACATATATTTTTATTATTTTCACAAGTGACACACCTACTGAATGGGTGCAAGGCCAGAAAAAGCAATATATGAATACTGTCAATGATAGAAATCACCACATCAATTAGCCAAAAATCTCAGATCAATTTTAATGCAAAAGATAACAATACAAATTCAGAAAATGCACAATATAAAAAACAAGTGAAATTTACAGCCAGGGCCAAAAAATGCCAGTGCATAAAGATGCTTCATATAAGATCCTGTATAGATGCATTCCAAATGATCAGAAACTATCAATATAGTCCAGAAATAGTCAACAAATAAATATCAAGAAGAAAGTCTTGAGGAGATCGTGGTACTGGTATACTCAGCATCCAGCATGCATAGTGGTTCAAAGGTCCCCACAGCTGTTGCCATCATCATGGGCAAAAAGTTAACACCCATCTGCATAGATCAGTCCCAGTTCATAGTTTTATACATATATATGAGCCAGAACTGTTCTATGCAGATGGATTTCTTCTTGATATTTAATCATTGGCTATTTCTGGACTAAATTGATCATTTCTAAATTGAAATACATCTATACATATTATAAGGTCAGCACTCAAAGATAAATAACAATTTAATAATCCATATTAGAACTGCATCAGCTGTATAGTCTGTATTATTATTTTGTTTTAATTTCACCTATTAAGGGGTGATGGGGGCCCCAAAAACATGAGTGTTTTGAGCCTCAAGATTTCTGTTGCCAGGCCTAACTGTTCCTTCCTATCCGCCAGACCTACACCTATAGGCAGCACTACCACCCCCTGCTTTCATCTGAAAATACTGTCCTACGTTACCAAGTGCGATTGGGGCCAGCAGCGCCTTCACATACATCCCATACACTATCCTATCTGAGTGCTTCCCCATTACTCCAAAAATATTAATAACACATTTACAGAAATATAGTCAATGAAATCCATTTACTGTAACTCATTTAAACTCTCCAATGTGCCACGTATTAGAAATTCACATTTTGGCTTAATATGCAGTAGCACATGATGATTACTTTGTGAGTGTTGGCTTAAGTTTTCCACTAAAGAATGTGAGGTTTCCTTTCCCATAGAATGTAACAGTACAAATGAAGGATGCAAGCTGTTTCAGCACTATTAAGCATTCAGCTGAAGGGTCTTGGAATGTAACCTCCTTAGAGCAATACAAAATCATGTTGAGCAATCTATTACAAACTGAGGTTTACTGATATACAATGTCTGAACCAGTGTTCGATCTACATGTTACATGTAAAAATACTCCTAACAGCATTTATATTTTAAGCCAGAGACTAGTATTTAAATGTTGCCAATGTTGGTACCATGGTCTATGATGTTTCAAACTGGAAGATCTGGAGATCAATCCATCTACAAGGTATTTAAATCGTAATGTGAGAGTGTGCTAAACGCCTCTCATTATATCCAGATTTCCAAGCCACCCTTATTTTACGCAAGGACAGTGCATACGTTTTAAGATAGGGGTCTGCTGTTGGAATTCCTTGTGAGAAAGTCTGGATTTAACAGGAATCGAAGCAGAATTGTAAGTCTAGATCTGGTCCAATGAGTGGTGCCCCTGTGTTCAACCCGTGTCTGGAGAATGAGATCCACCTGTTCCACCCATGCTACGCCCTTGGGTAGTTAAAACAGCTAAAAATAGCTCCAAAATGTTCACCAATAATTAAGTTGGCTGTTATGTCTGAGGTTTCATAGACATCCAGATAGATGTTAATGCAAACATTGGTTTGTACATTAATTAATAGCAAAATTCTGTCTAGGGAAAAAGGGTTTAAATAATATCTACAAATATCTCTCCTATAATACCCCTGATGCTACTAGGGTACAAGTAGTATAATTTATAATTAAAACAAAGAGAAAGCAGGATCTCCCTGTACTTAGGTATGTCTAGTTTATGTGGTTATATGTTATAAATATAATTTAAAGTAAATATCCACAGCTACAAGCAAATGTAGACAGTGGTGTCTACCACACCAGTGTTCCGAAGCAAGTTGCTGAGTGTGTCGCAGGCCTGCCATCCCCCCGACTTGGCCGGCTATGATTTAAAGCAAAACCCTACCTTCTGGCGGCGGCCTTCTTACTGCGTGTCGGCCAGGCGTTACGTCATCACACCGGCATTCATGGTGAGGAGCACGCGGAGAGGAGCTCAGGCGGGAGCCAGAAGAAAGAAAAGACAGCAGAATATAGAAGATAAAAGACTAAAGAAGAGCAAACAAAAGGTAAGTAAAGGAGCAGAGGGGACAGTGTGTGTATTATGAATGAACAGTGTGATTTTATGACATTGTGTGTATGATGAAAGGGCACAGTGTGTGTGTATGATGAAGGGGCACAGTGTGTGTGTATGATGAAAAGGCACAGTGTGTGTGTATGATGAAGGGGCACAGTGTGTGTGTGTGTGTGTGTGTATGATGAAGGGGGCACAGTGTGTGTGTGTGTGTGTGTGTGTGTGTATGATGAAGGGGGCACAGTGTGTGTGTGTGTGTGTATGTATGATGAAGGGGCACAGTGTGGTTGTATGATGAAGGGACACAGTGTGTGTATGATGCAGAGGCACAGTGTGGTTGTATGATGAAGGGACACAGTGTGTGTGTGTATGATGAAGGAGCACAGTGTGTGTGCGTATGATGAAGGGGGCACATTGTGTGTGTATGATGAAGGGGTCAGAGTGTGTGTGTGTGTGTATGATGAAGGGGGGCACAGTGTGTGTGTATGATGAAAGGGTCACTGTGTGTGTGTGTGTGTGTGTGTGTGTGTGTGTATGTATGTATGATGAAGGGACACAGTGAGTGTGTATGATGAAGGGGCACAGTGTGCGTGTGTGTGTCTATGATGAAGGGGCACAGTGAGTGTATGATGAAGGGGCACAGTGTGTGCATGATAAAGGGGGCACAGTGTGTGTGTGTGATGAAGAGGCACAGTGAGTGTGTACGATGAAGGGGCACAGTGTGCGTGTGTGTGTCTATAATGAAGGGGCACAGTGAGTGTATGATGAAGGGGCACAGTGTGTGCATGATAAAGGGAGCACAGTGTGTATGTGTGTGTGTGATGAAGAGGCACAGTGTGTGTGATGAAGAGGCACAGTGTGTGAATGATGAAGGGGGCACAGTGTGTGTGTGTGTGTGTGTGTGTGTGTGTGTGTGTGTGGGATGAGGGGGCACAGGGTGT
>WWET01003423.1:149669-161080 GCA_011038615.1 Limnodynastes dumerilii
GAAAACTTGATTGCGGGAAAAGGGAATCCCTGAGAAGGACTGCACTTCTTGAGGGTGATTCTATTGTTAGGGGTATCCAGATGGAAAGAGGTTCTGATATTAGGAATAAGGTGAAGTGCTTGCCTGGAGCTACAGCTCCACAAGATAAAAAGCTGTTAGGAGTGTGGCTGGACCACGCCATATAATTTATGAATGGACATATTTCATGATAGTTACGCAGTGCATCACTGTATGTACGGTATATAACTGGAAATGTTTTTACTTTGATATCGGGACAAATTGGTTGCAATGAAGAAAGCTAATTAGGCTTGTACACACTCAGCATCTTGGCCTGGAAGCTCAGTGGGGGGTCATTAGCTTTCATCATAAGGGACAGGAACTAATTTAAAAGCTCACAGACTTGGGCAGATATTGTGTAAATATGTGTAAATTGTGTTATATGTGAATTGTGTTAAAGTCCTATCTGTAGGAAATATTTCCTGACTGTAAATATTGAATGTTGTATTTGGGACGTAGCGGCACGTGTGGGAGCTTGGGGTGGGTGTTCCCCCCTCCCAGCATGGATGCCAAAACCTGTATAAAAGTGAGCTGTGTTTTGTATTAAGAAAGTATTCCAACTGAAGTACTCTATCTGGACATATCAGTGGTACTTAACACTACTGGTCCAGAGGTCCTTATCAGGTCCCACTGAAGAGCTAATAAACCATCTACTTGCTTCAAGTATTGCAACGGCTGTATTCCTGTGATTTACAGATTAGCTGATATCTAATACATTTCTCTGCTGACCTGAAGGAAGGAACCCCCAGCGTTTTGTCTGCTCTGCCAGCTACCCAGCAGCCCTAAACCAAAGAAAGTGGTTCAGGGGGACAACATCCAGACCAGAGACAAGCAACAGCCATTTCAGTGGATACCCGAAAGAAAGCAGTTCTAGGTGCCGGTGGTAGGAGCCTAGTGGTGGCAGCAAAACCCCTTCCACAGCGAAGTGGGAGGAGTCAGTGACAGTTGGTTTCGGGCTGTAAGAAGGAACCCCTATACCGCCGGTGTAGGAGCCATATCGGGATAAATCATATCCTGTAGCAACGTAGCAAGACGACCGTCAGTACCCTGTTACAGACCGGTGACAACAGATCCGTGTGACCTGTCGCAATTCTGGCGGCAACAGTGGGATCCGTGGATCCTGTCACATTTCTGGCGGCAAGCATTGGTTTGTTTCAGGCGGCTTTTCTGGCCCTGTTGGTGAAAGTCAAGTTACTCAGGAGAGGAGTAACTGCTGCAAAGGGAAACGCACAGGATGGCGAAATACAGCGCAATGTCCAAGGCGGATCTGGAAATTCTTTGCCAAGCCAAAGGTGTGGATGTCTCTTATGCAGCAAAAAGAGGTGAGATGAGAAAGGCTCTGCTGGACTGGGAGGAGTAGAACCGGCCAGTCCAAGGGGAGGAGCCTGACAGCTACTGCAACGAGGGGGAAAGACAAGTGTTTTCCCATAACCTCATAGCTGGACCCTCGCAAAGCCCAGCAACAGATCACATCAGTGGTGTTCCCCAGTATCAGGAACCAGCAGCTCAGGCTTCATCACCTGTGATCCATGGTGAGCCTGACACATTAGCTAGTTGACGTACCTGGGGGAAGATGCATCCAAGGAGGAGTGGATGCTTGTTATACAGCTATGGGGCCAGTGGTGGGCACAGCAGATGGCAGTGCACCAGAAACAGGTAGCAACCCCTGTACCCTGTCTAGGATCTATACATTTTGCAAAGTTTGAGGATAATTGTGGAGATATTGATGGACATTTACAAGTATTTGAAAGGACTTGCAAATTCCATGACTTACCCAGGAGGGAATGGGTTAAGTACCTGGTACCTAAAGTGTAAGGACGGTTAGTGAAAGCGTACAGCGGAGTGGCCCAAGAGGACTATGTGGACTATGACATTGTTAGGAGGGCCCTCATTATTACACCGGAAACTTACCGGCAGAAGTTCCGTGAGTTGGCGAAAAGCAACACCATCACCCACGAAGAATTCGCTAACCAATTGCGCAAATTTGTGGTAAGGTGGGTGGATGGATCAGGTGCCAAGACCAGGGAGGTGCTAATTGACTTAATTTGCCAAGAACAATTTCACCGCCGATGCACGCCGGAGGTGAAGGAATGGGTGCTGGATCACCAACCAAAAGCGCTGGAAGATGCAGCTCAGTTAGCGGATAAATATGTGGCTGTCCGCCCACACTGGCAAAAATGCCAGACAACCAGCCAGCCCCAAAGGACTGTAAGAGCCGAGGAACATCCCTCTTCTACTCAACTCCCCAGGCAAGTGCCCACAAACCCGGGCTGGACCGTATACGGTAGAGAAACACCTAAGCAATATCGCCTATGTGGTGTCATTAGATCGTGCAGATAGGCGATAGCGAACCTACCATTTGAATATGTTGAGGGCATACCACGAGTGTGGGGAGATGGTAGCAGCAGTTTGCTGCTTACCAACTGAGGAATCAGGTAGCGATCTCCTCGTGGATGCCAAGGGCGATGGTGGTGTAGAAGACGTGGGCTGGGAGGAAAAGCTGAGTAGCTGTAAGAGGGGACAGCGTGCAGTGCTGGGGACCTGTGCTGCTCAGTTTACCAGAAAGCCAGGTAGGATGTCTACAGTAATGCACCATGTAGATTGCAAGCCCATAAGGCAACCTGTGTATTGGGTATCATCAGGGGTAAAGGAGTGTATGGACAGGGAGGTGCAGGGAATGCTGGATCCAGGTGCAATCCAGATATTGCGCAGTCTCTGGCCATCCTCTGTTGTATTGGTTCCTGAGGAGGACTATCTGAGTCATGGAGGGCAGTTGTTAGAGAAAACTCAGTGAACAAATCTGACCATCAGAGCAGACAAGTGTCAGATGGGGAGGTCAGAGGCGCAGTACCTAGTGCGTTGTGCAGGGGGAGATAGGGCTAAGTCAGACCCAGCTAAGGGAGCAGCAAACCGAGACTTGTCCCAGCCTACACTCCAAAGACAGGTATTGACCATCTGAGCGACTACAGAGTACTATGGACATTTGGTCCCAGACACTAGTACTGTAGCAAGACCCCTGACAGATCCTACTAGGAACAGACTCCCAAAAATAGCTGCTTGTCCCAAGAATGATGACAGCTAAACGCTGAGTCAGAAATATTTTTTTTAACTTTATGCAATACACTTTAGAAATTTAATACAAAACAGTGTGGCCATTTGTCGTAATTTTACAGAGTAGGGGGCAATATTATTGATTGACAATGTTTATTTTATGCATATATGTATGTAAATGAATTTCTGTATGATTTTTGACAATGATTTTTTTTTACTTGTAGTTCTATCAGTGCAGCCATGCTAAGCATTCCAAACATGCTGCACTTACCTTTGGGACATAGAAAAATACATGTAAAATATATTGACGTGTTTTTCTCGTACAGTGTGGGGCACTTTTACAGTGTGGGGCACTTTCAATGAAAGTGCCCCACACAAAAGGTGCTTTGATTTTCAGCGCTTTGCCTACGAACTAAAGGCAATTTAGTAAAATTGCCTTTAGTGAATACGGAAAATTTTATTTTTTATATGGCAAACATCTGGAAGATTTTTGTCCAGCAATGTTTGCCTGGTCGATTTTGCTAAAGACTAAAGTCCCAGGACTTTGCCTTTAGTGAATACGGCGAAGGCATAATCGCCGGCAAAGTCCCGGGAGTTTTGGCGCTTTGAGCAAAATCGACCTTAGTAAATATACCCCTTGGAGTCATTTCTAAGGCATCATCAAGGGCATGGTCCAATTTCAATATAGGGAAATTTTTTCGAATAATCTGTTTGATTTGTGGAGCATATGTGTTATATGGAGTTGTAAAAGACAATTTATAATTTTATAACTCAATATAACATACGGTCCAACATGTGCAATGTGCAAGTACTACATAAGTCTACTAATATTTTTATATTTATATTGTATTTTATTACGTACTATGCCGTCCATCCCTGCCCTGTATGTCTGTACTGTATTTTGTTGTATTTTGTACAGCGCTGCGAACACCTTGTGGTGCCTTATAAGTAAACGATAATAATAATAATACTGTCACTGATGCCCAAGCCTTTGGCTCACAAATGACCATAGAGCTTTCCAAAACACCTCCATCTACATACTGTGCTGGAACAAGAATTCAGATTTTGATGTGATCAAGTCTCTTGTCACGACCAAGCCACTACCTGCAAAATAACAGATATAATTACATAATCAAAGGAAATTAATTACTGGCATAAACCAGTGTGTGGTAATTGAAGAATATAAACCGGATCCAGGCATCATAACGATAGCCCACTTATGCATGCAAAGTGCGCACCATACTCCAGATGTTACGCATGGTTTATGTGCATATCTCCTATCGTACGGAACTCAGTGATCACATCATTTAAGTCACATATATGAATTTTCACCAGGCCTGATATACTGATCATTCCATGGTACCATGAGTAATATATCCATTTAATCACATACTAATCTCCATGAATGTATATATTGGACAGAGTGTATACAATATTTTGATGATCCACGTGCACAATTATTCTAATATCCATGAACCAAAACTCATGATATCAATACTTTCTCATTTATTGAATGTTCATATAATCATCACTGCTGATTATCCATCTAAGAGACATCGGACCTCACTGTGAATCATCTCTTATTGTGCCATGGTGGCCTAGTTTTTTCCAGTTCTGAGAACTTTTTTTCTCTCATTATCACCATGATGTTTATTTTTTGTCAAAGTTGAGTTATAGTATGGTTCAAATTTATATATTTGATGTATGTCTATTGCACATTTGTGACAAGTGAACAGGTGGTGTTCTAATTGGTTGCCTAATCGGATTTATTTTAAACTTCTCTACAATATTCTAGGATTTTGATGTTTTGAATCGTCTATATTTAGACCTGATAGCTTCCTTTATTTTTTCATTGTTTTTTAAGTTTGCATTTTAGCTTTTTATTTGTTTGAGAATAATACATTTTTATAGGCTATAACATCTACCAGCACTTAGTTTTTTTCTATCTTATGCTTTTTAAAAGACTGATATAATGTGATTTATTAATGTGATCACTACCTGCTTCGCTAACCCTCCTTTCCCCACAACTTAACCCTAAGACTCCCCTCCCCGCAGCCTGACCCTAAGACTCCCCTCCCCGCAGCCTGACCCTAAGACTCCCCTCCCCGCAGCCTGACCCTAAGACTCCTTTCCGAGAATAATACATTTTTATAGATTATAACATCTACCAGCGCTTAGTTTTTTTCTATTTTTTGTTTATGTACACATTGGGAGGTTGACTCTCTCCCTACAGAGCAGAGGTTGTTTGTTATAACTATACCATTATTAGTGATAATTTTGAATCAGCACAGTTTTTATCTTCTTTATATACTCTAAAATCCGAGCGCCCCCTTTGTTTAGGGTATACTAGTTATTCCCTCATCTTTTCTATCCGGATTAATTAGTTCACCACAATGGCCTGAACATACATCTGGACTTAGGAACATTCCTAATTCCAACCGGGTCCTAAGTTAAACCTGGGTTGCTCACTCCCATAAGCACCCCACTTATTTATTATTATTATTCTTTATTTTTATTGTTACTATTTTCATTTAAAATGTATATTATTTTCATTTTCATTTATTTTTTTAATTTTTATTTTCAATAGTGCCAGCCAATGATTAACTATGAAGCTAAACAAAGATGCCTTTCCTGTTTAAAGGATTGCTCATTCTTGCCCTACTTCTATCCTTGGGTGTCGGTGCTATTACATTAGACGTAAGTGGCAGCCAGGGGCCGCGACCTGCTTGCTGTCAGCAGCCTGGCCTATCCACACCATCAGGGCTTCTTTGAAGACCAGGCTCCATGTTAGATTTAGCACTCTGGTTAGCCGTGACCATAACACGTAGTAAATAATTCTTGCAAGAAAATCTCCACAGATGTTTTTCTGATATTCATACTCATATCCACTGGCAAACAACAACATGAAAATAATTGAGAAAAGATGGAATTTGGCAGGTTTATTGTTATATTTTTCTAAATCCTCTCAATAAATGCCAAGTCTTCTTTACACAAAACTTGTGTATGTCATGCTACCCATGTGTTATTAAAATCAGGGGTGGGGTGTCTTGTGTTACAGACAGAACAGGGCATCATTGTTTTCCCACAAAAGAATTTGATAAAGGACTGGCCATGTCATTCTATATCCTCCTGACAGCACAGGGGTTCTTAACCTGGCAAGGCTTGAGTCTCAGTATGAAATTCAATTTGAGGTATTGAAACGCTGTAAATAATTGTTAGATTTTTTTTTCAACTTACAAGTTTTTGACCCTAGATGTGCAAATAATGTGATTTTATTGTGTGCAATAGGGTTGTTGCCTGTTGTTTTAATTTGCTTTTAGATCAATTTATTGTTGAAAGTCAAAATCCAGAAGGTCAGTTTGTAGGAATACCAAAAAAAGGCAGATCATTTTTTTCAAACACTTTTTTTTTTATGCAAGCATGTGATCCGAACACTGTTTAAAGTTCCCTGTGTTTATGGATGACTGTCGCTCTCTTTTCCTCCTATATATTTTTTCCCAATTATTGTCATCCATAACAATCAATATACTTGTTATTTCTCTTCAGGAATAGTTGCTAAATGAGGGAGAGGGACATAATTTAAGTGTTACAGGCAGCCTGCATCTTAATTCAGACCCAGCAGCAATTACAAAGCTGTTTATTAGTTAGGCATTTATTTTATAGCATTTTATTTTTAATATATCTTTTTTGGCCCTGTTTTATACTTATTAGCAAACATTTTTTTAAAGTTATATTTCTGTCTATGCATTAATTTCCATAGCTTGAAAGGTATTATTCATGCAACCCCCATCTTGTGTTCTGCACACAATTACTGTCTGCCAAGGAGAAATATGATGTCATAAGAGGCTGTTTAGTGTTATTCCTTGGTGCTGTGTTTTGTTACACATCTTCTCTCCATGCCTCTCCTTCCAACTTACCACAGAATTCAGCCAATCACACTATCAATTGGCAAAGCTAATTGTTTTTCTATAACATGTCTTTATCTTGATTGTGAAAAGTAATGAAGTAGAGACAGGAATCCCTGCCAACAGGCAACTACACTAAAAATATATTATTGTTTAATATGTCTGTTCTGGGTTGGTTATAAGGACAGTCAGGGGTTACTAAAGGGAGCAATTTCCCAGACCAATGACTAATGGTAATGTATTGTGGGTTGACTGACCTCTAATCCAATCAAATTCTAACCATAATTTTCTAAAATGTGCTGGGTAAATGAGAGCTAGAATCGGATTGGTTGTTATGAGTAAGACATTAATTGTTCTATTGCAAGTTTTAGAATATCTACCCCAAGTCTCCAAGTCCCAGCTATCAAGTTACTCCATAATCAAATCATATACCAAGCAATAACAAATAGTCTTTACCCTTACTCTCTTTTTCAAATACTGAATGCATCTCACATAGGGTCTGATCCTCAAGAACGACTGCTAGGGGAATTACGCATGCCGATAGCGTAATTATCCCTTCTTTCGCTAGCATAGTTCCCGGCGTACGTAACATACATTATGTACGCTGGGTGTTCTGTAAAAGGGGCAGTCCCCCTTTTACGTTTCCAGAATTTCTGCCATATAGGCCGGAGATAGGCATTTAAATTAGGGCTCAGAGCGGGGGAAGCAGCATTACGACAAGGCTGCAGACCGAGTCGTAAATGTTAAGGTAGGAATCTGAACATGTAAGTGTCCAGATTTTACTACCTTTAGTGGGGAGTGAACGGGGTGTGCACTCCCCGCTACACTGCCGGCCATAATGACCTCGGACACCCGTAAGGCGCCCGTAGGTCTGGATCCAGCCCATATATCATAGAATTGAAAACATAAAAACATATGCTAGTATCTACCAAAATAGCACATGAGCCTTAATATGGCCTGGTACAAAACACAGGACTTACCGCGTCAAGAGCTGCCTATCAGCTGCTTTCTCCAGGTGTGCCCACTTTCTACCTCCAGGGAAGTGCCACTCTCAGTAGTGGCAGCTTCATGTCTGATGTCCACCACATGTTTACCTGTGTGTTGCTCGCGCCAAACACTGCTGTCATCTTTTGTATGGGCGTCGCCATCTTGGATCTGTGCACATGATCTGCAGCAGCCAACCGGGAGCAAGCCAGGAGAAGCACATGATCTGACTATCCAATCCAAAGCCAGGGTGCCCCATATAAACCCAGAGCACTGTATCCGTGCCAGAACAACTTGGTCATTCAAGATGCCTGGTTCCTGTTTACTCCTTGGGAGATCCCTGTCTGCAGTTTACAGCTTGCAGCTATCAGTCTGCATCTTAGCCTGCAGCAATCAGCCTGCAAAACCAGCTAGCAGTAATCAGCCTGATTATCTCAGTCAGCAGTGAACAGTCTGCAGATTGTTATTCCTGTTCCAGTTCTTGTCTCCTGGTCCAGTCCAGGTCAAGTGAAGTCCTGTTCCAGTTCATACTGTGAAACAAAGAAATAAATCCCTACAAAGTAAGTAAGGATAATTTAAGACCAACCAAAATGGTGCACAACCATACTTCAGTCTAGTTTGATTCAGACATAATAATCTTTATTGGATACACAGTTTCAAATGTTTAAAAATATTGTACAACAAGACAACATGTATAACATGTAACAAACACTTAATAAAAAGCAGAAAAAGAGGGACTTAAGTCCTGCTCCACTCCAGTCTATTACTGGTCCAGTCCAGGTCAAGTCTTGTCCTGGTCCAATCCAGGTCAAGTCAAGTCTTGCTCTAGTTCATCTATTTCTTGTCCAGTCCAACCAAGCCTACTTTGTCCAGTTCAGTCAAGCTTGCCTTGTCCAGCCAAGACAAGCCTGAATTGTCTACCCTTTGCCCACTGACTCATGAGCTAGTCCTACATAAAGTCCCCAAACTTCCGCTACGTCGCTGAACCACTATCACGTCCCCGGGAACCCAGAGCGGTTACCTCTCCAAGTTAGTCCGTGATACGACCTGTTAGTTCTAGCTGCCTATTTTATTCTCTTTTATATTTTTTATGGGTGACACACAAATGCCATGTCACAAATGTTGGCATGCATGTAGCTGTTATACTTATTTTGAAAGCATCCAGTAACAGTATTTTTGAAGGTAAAACATCTATCCAAGCTGATCTACCTGAAAAAAAAAGTACTTTTACTCTGTGGGAGTCAGTGAGTAGTGCCATAACCATAAAGGTATGAGATGTCAGGATAAGGTTTTAAGGGTCATAGATCCAGGAGGTGACTATTTATACTTTATTTAAATTTATTAAGTTAGTAGGTTTGTTATTTATTAAAAGGTGTTTATATAGTGCCATCATATTACATAACACTTTACAGAAAACATTTTCACTCCCCGCCCCATTAACCTACCAGCATATTTTGGGGGGTTTTTTTTGGTGTTGGAGGAGGCCCATTCAGGAGAAAACATGAGGCCTCAGTGCTGTGAGGCACAAATGTTACTCACTGAGCCATCGTTCTGCCCCAATTATTCCTCTTCAATAATGGCATCAGAACCCAAGGATGACAAAAAAAAAATATATATATATTTATTTTTTCAAAAACAAAAATTCCCAGAGGTCTTGTTGTTTTAAGTCAGTTTAATTTTTTTGTGAAATATGAAAGAACCCTGCATGTGTCAGATCGTCCGGAGATATTCTTCTATCATATACACTGGCTTCCCATATTACATTCTGTGTGGAAGTAGAAGCCAAATGACCTGAGAATTACTTTTTAACATCATTTATTTTTTTGTTTAATCCAAAAATAAGTTTGAATACATTTAACATTTTTTGCTGAAGTTGCAAAGACTTACCGGTAATTATTAAGTATAATAAAACGTATTCATTACCATTGAAGGCCCGTATTCAGACTATATGTTATACGTCTGGTGTTTACCGATTTTTACTACTGCGCCTGCGTAGTAATTTCTATACGTAATCTACGTATCTTTTCCTTACATCGATTGTGTAAATGCGGTCTTTAAGACTGCATATATACGCAATCTACATAAGAAAAAGATACATAGATTACGTACAAAAATTACTACACATGCGCAGTAGTAAAAATCTGTATATGTTATATGTCCGGTAGTCTGAATACAGGCCCAAATCTTTATCCATAATTAAAAAAACTTTTTTTGATACAGTGTTTGGAAAACCTGAATTAAGCAATTGTATTAATGTGATAAACAGGATTCCGGGATTTGCTCTTTCTAGCACTAATTTCTTTGTATTGTGGGCTCTTCTGTGCCAGTATCATACGTGGCCTCAGTGGATTCCTGGAATTGTAATGTCTGGTTCTATAGAGCCTAAAGACGAGTTGGCTTTAAATGCTTGGGTTACAAGCTGCCAGCATAAGTGAAATGGGGACACATGTGAGCTGTAGTAGTGACTGTAATCCAACATCCAGCATTTGGCTGTATATAAAAAGCTAACAAAGCCATATGCTGTGTTTTCACTCAGTGCTTCCAATATTATTGGAACTGACTGTTGATGTTCCATGCATTGAATTTAAATGTACAAGTGTGGTAAGCAACCTCAACATTTGATAATTATAGCTATTCTTACTACATGTGTAACATATTTCAGTATAAGATAATTAATAACAGTCCACTTTATCTATTTAATTCATTAAAGAGGCTGGTTTATTTAGTTGTACTAGAGTTGTATTACATATATTATGCTAAAAGAGTGCACTTATCACATCATGATTCAGCGGCACACAGTAAAATCTATTTCTAGACTTCCAAGTCTTAAAACAACTAGCATTCTGGAATTAAGTTTCAATGTGGTGGGACTCTCTTCTCTCCAAAAACTTTATTTAGGAAAATACTAACTTCAATTTGCCCAACAATGCTAGTTATACTTTTTTGATCGCAAGTAGCATCAGTGGCGTAGCTATAGGGGTCGCAGCGGTCGCACTTGCGACTGGGCTCCTGAGCTAGGGGGGCCCACCACAGCCCCCCCGCCACTCACCATTAGTGCCACGCTCAGTGGTGCAGTAGAACCGATACCTAATGTAGGTATCGGTTCTGCCGCTGCGCTCACTGCAGCGCATTCCCGGCCACCTTCCCTGTAAGAGCGACATTGCGTGACCTGGGGTCACACAACGTCACTTAGAGCCTGCGTCCCGCCGCAGAAGAGAAGAGCAGCGGCGGGACTACAGGGAAGGAGGCCTGGGAGGCACTTTCACTGCAGCCCCGGCCACCTTCCCTGTAAGAGTGACATTGCGTGACCTGGGGTCACACAACGTCACTTAGAGCCTGCGTCCCGCCGCAGCGCAGAAGAGCAGCGGCGGGACTACAGGGAAGGGAAGCTGGGATGCACTGAAGTGAGCGCAG
>WWET01003424.1:30880-42009 GCA_011038615.1 Limnodynastes dumerilii
TTAGAGCTTCGAAGGGGGCCGCGGTCAGTCAGTACAGGGCCGCTGGGTTCATCATTCCGGCGGCCCTGTACTGGCTGACCGTGGTCCCGCAGGGCCTTTACTTCAGATTAGTATGCAAATGGCTGGCTGCGAGCACGCAATCAGCTGTTAACAGCCGGCCAATGAGATCTTTCCCATTGGCCGGTGGTGAACAGCTGATTGCGTGTTCGCGGCCACCCAGTACTATGCTAATCTGAAGTAAAGGCCCAGCGGGGCCACGGTCAGTCAGTACAGGGCCGCCGGAATGATGAACCCGGTGGCCCTATATTGGCTACCGCGGCCACTGCAGGGCCTTTACTTAACTTTTAAAAAGTGAAAAAAATAAAAAAATTTTACTAAAAATAGGAAAAAAAAAAGTTAAAATAAAATATAATGGCCAGTCTCCGACCGGCCTCCAAAGTGCTTCGGCCTACCGGGAAATTTCCCGGTAAGGCCTATGACCAATCCGCCGCTGCTTCTTAGCATTTGTCTACCATATTTCCAACAGCTTTTCTAGCTAGATTACCTTTCTGTTACATAATTAATACAAGCTTGTACAATTTTTCTTTCCATTATAAAATTCCCCTCAGTCCTGGCTGGTGGTAACATTGCTGTGTGACTGGAATGGATCATACAGAGCACTGAGCACTTTTACCATATAACCTGGCTGCTCCATTGTGTGATATAGAGCACTTGCACTTATGTATAAAGTCACATTATCCCATAGAGTATAAGCTTGTGAGCAGGGTCCTCTTACAAGCACAGTCTGTCTGTTACCACGCAGTTTTGTCATAATGATCGTTAACATTGTAAAGGGCTATGCAATATGGTGGCACTATATAAAAACCTGTTAACAAATAGAATACTAGAAGTTAGATGATTGTGTGTACAATTTGTAAGCTGGATACACACTTTTACAAATTCTCCACGTCCCAACAAAACAGTCTGAGCTCCCTGTTGTTTCATTTTTTTGGGGTAGAGACAAATCAGATCAGCATACACACTGCCCGATTAATCTTCATGATAATTGTATACATAGCATGCCACTGCTGAGAATACACAACAAGACAATGTTGGTTTGTTTTTAATGCATCAAGAACCATATTTTGCCTATACCAGATGGCATATTCTTTACTTACAGAAATGTTTAAACTTTAGAGAACATTGGAGCAGAACATTGTATAGTTCCTCAACTTTTTTTTTTTTTTTACTTAACTCTTGTTGGTGGTTTTGCTATTTATTTGTCATCAAGGTCAAAAAGGAGATGTCACAAATGACAACTGGGACATACATGCACCCTGAACTTTGCCCAGTGAACAAAATCCTTGTATTACTTTCCTTTGTGTATCAAATCAGATGAAACAGGTAGATCAAAAATATTAGGGTAGCATACGTGCTGAATAGGACATAAGTGCAATGGACTATAACCGTCCAGTGGTTTACGCTCTGCAGTTACAGTTTCAAAATAGATTTATTTCTCACAGGGAAATTTCAGTTCCTCATTTGAGAGTGAGGCAGTGAAGCTTGTTTGACAACAAGGTAATATAACAACAGAGGTAGCAACGCAGGGAGCTTCATTATAAGGCAAGAGGTCATCTACAATAGGTGACTGATACAGAATTTAAGAGTAGCAGAAGATAATCAAAAGTATGTGCAAAATCCTCAAAGCTCGATATATAATTAATGCCACTGCATTAGAAACTATTGAGGAGAGAGGGGATCTAGGAGTTACAGTCATGTGACATAAAAGTAGACAAGCAATGTAACAAAGCAATGAGAAAGACAAGTCAGATGCTTTGTTGTATAGGGAGAGGAATTAGTAGCAGTAAGAGAGAAGTAGTGATGTCACTTTATAGATCGTTGGTGCGGCCTCACCTACAATACTGTGTTCAGTTCTGGAGGCCGTATCTCCATAAGGACATAAATACATTATTTATACAAAGTATCCTGGGTGTTGATATTGAAGATTTATATTATGTGCAAGTTGTTTCTATGATATTATTCACTTGTTAAATTGTGTCTATGTAATAAATTGTTACTTTTTTTTTCATCTTACTGAAGTTGTAATTATATAAGAAAAACTCTAGCGCACTTCTATATTTTTTTGCCTGTTATTTTGCTTTATGCAGTCCTGGCATAGTTGTAGTCTTTTCACAGGTTCTTATTAGCCAAGCTCTGTCTTTATTAAGTCTGGATCCAACCCTTAATATCTCCGCGGGGCCATGGCAGCCAGTACAGTGCCGTCGGGATGATGAACTCAGCGGCACTGTACTGGTTGCTGCGGCCCCGCGCGGCGCCTTTACTTCACACATGCAAGCCTTATGGGCAGTGCCGCCAGGCTTGCAAAAAAAAAAAAGTAAGGCGCGGGGCCCCCTGACCCACAGGGCTATAGGCGGCCGCCAATACCGCCTATGGCATGGGCCACCTATGCATCAATCCCACAAGGGAGGACCTTTATGTAAGATATAAAAAAGGATGTACTCCAAACCAAAAACATATTTTTATTTCCCAATTGTTGTTTTCTTCCTAGAAGCAAACCTGGCGTTATCTGGGAGTATGTCCATGCGTGTACTTTACTATATTACACTGGCGTGTTAGAGGTCAATTGCCAAGAGAATTATTTACCAATAATGCGTGGCCATATATTCTGTCCCCTTTGCTGCAACACACTGGATAATGTCCTAATTTGGAGCATAAGAACTTGTGTGTTCCTGCTATTATTTTTTAGAGGTAAGTTTCCTGTTTGGTATATTTAAAAAAAATATATCAATAAAAATATAATATTCATATGCATATTACTGGCACTGGAACAAGTCACATGACCAATAACAATCATGTCATGTGACCAACCTTAGCAGTAAAGGAATTTGAACGTTACAATCCATACAGTAATTCACATTGTTATATACAGTATACATGTTTGTTTAGTATATCTCTGCTATAAGGTACATTTTATTGTATAAAGTATGTACTATTAAATGACTATTATCATTTCAAGCAAGCGGGTAGGTCCTGTTTCTAAATTACATTGTGTATTAAAACAATTACCATTCCTAACACATGATAAACAAATGATTTGAATGATATTGTGCAGGTGCATACGCATGCACGATCAAACGATATCATGCCTAAGCGCATCGAATCTGATTTTGTAGACTGTCTAATTTGCCCAATGAAGGATGGCACTATATCATGAGAATAGTGTAGTGTGTTTGCTTTTCTTGGTTTTCAAACGATTCCCTTTTCCCTTCCTGCAGTCCATTTGCCTTAATGGGCGGGCATGCCATTGCCGCAGGGGGTTATGGGGACAGTTCCTCCTGCAAATCTAGTATAGTGTGCATCGGGCGGCGGGTATCTTGATTAGAATCATTTAATCCATTAGAAAAAGTTGGTACTATTTACCCAGCTTTTGGGTTATTTTATAACCAAATACGTATGTTAGCATTACAGTATTCGATCAGACAGGAGTCGCATTAACGACTCTGAGCCAGATTTACTAAGCTGCGGGTTTGGAAAAGCGGAGACATTGCCCATAACAATCAATCAGCTTTTAGCTGACATTCTCTAGTATGTAAAAAGAAAGTGAGAGCTAGAATTTTATTGGTTGCTATAGGTAACATCTCCCCTTTTTTTAAAACCCGCAGCTTAGTAGATCTGTCTCTCTGTCTGATTGGAAACAGCCGATGATTGATTCAGTGTTGAATTGTTCACTTTCAAAATTGAGAACGAAGAATCGGCAAGTCATATCCAGAAAGAATGCCTCAGTTGTGCACTGACAGTTTAAGAACTTTCCTTACTGTCATACAGCTACCCCTTGAATTGAAGATGGTGGTTAGGGATTGTTGGAAGCCTTTGCATTGACTGTGCACATGTACACTGCAACAAACAAACAAAAACCTCCACTAAATGTTCTAGCCACACAGGATCCAGACTTAAGTAAGTGCTTGAACTTAGTTACTCCTGGGCTAAACCATGTTGATTGCAGGGGGAGTCAAGTTAATTGCATTATTTGCATGCAGGCATATATCTTTGAATTGCTTACTGTACACAGATACTGACCAGCTTTACTATCACACTGTTATTTAGCCTTGGGATAGGAAACATCACCTTTCAACTCTAATACTGTTTGAAACAGATGAAATATAACTCCCCTGACATCAACATGGTTTAGACCATAAGTAACTAGTTTCATTCACTTACTTAAGTCTGGATCCAGCCCACAGTCATTACATCTACATTAAATGATAATGTATTAAATTATATTTATTCCTTAGGTTCTGTTTATTCAGCCGATACAGATAAAAGAGTGTTCTTTTTAGAGAATGTGCAAGCTTGGACAGGATCCTGTGTCCTATTACCATGTTCATACACGCACACAGAAGTCATTCAAAACTTTACATGGTTTTACAACCCAGAATATGACGATGTCTCAAAGGAGTTTAAAGGGAAAATTGTTTACAACCACCTGAAGAAGGGTAGTGTGGATAGTTTGTTTGAGAATAACGTGATTTATATGGGAACGACAAATAAAGACTGCACCATAGTAATATATAATCTCACAGAAGAACACAGCGGACAGTACAAGCTGAGGCTAAAGAGTGACAAAAGTGATTTTAAGTGGATGTCGAAAGGATCTGTGAATGTCAACGTGTCAGGTAAGCCGTCTGACAGTTTGTCAATGGACTGTTGACATTCCAAAATGTGGATCTCATTACTTAACTCATCATTCATCTGTTCCAAAAAAAATTCTATCATTCATAAAAATTATACAGTTAATATATTAAACATTTATAAACCATTTATGTTCCTCTGCTATCTCAAAAACAGAGCTAGCAAATTTTCCACCTGCCAATAGAAGTTTCATACCTGGGGCAAGGTTTACTATGCTGCAGAAAATAAAAAGTACAGATGCTGCCCATAGCAACCAGATTCTAGCTGACATTTGTAATAGGAAAGTGAGAGCTAGAATCTGATTGGCTGGTATGGGCAACATCTTCACTTTTCCAAACCCGCAGCTTAGCTCTGACCCCTGTTCTCTATTTCTGTTGACTACACTGCAAAAATCCCTACTCCTCAAGCTTGCTGCCTAGGTGTTTTCTTGGACTTCGAAATGTCCTTTGAGCCCCACATACAATGGGGTAGATCCTGAACAACGTTTGCAGTACGTTTGTTCGCGTAGCGAATTTTCGCGTACGTAAATTCGCTACGCTACCCTTAACACACCCCCTGCACGGACGTATTTTGTGAAAATACGCTACCCAAACCCTACCTTAACTTTTCCATACGTAACACAATACGTCCGCTAACGGGCGTACAGACTACGCGAACGTACGCAGCTTAGCACGCCCATACTGTACACTTTAAATACCCCCCCGCCTACTTCACGTAATTCGCACGTATTCTTCGCTAACGTAATTTTGGCACGCCCACACGTAATTACTTACGTTCGCAATACGTGAATTATCCTTACGTTAGAAAATACGCTACGCGAATGTGCGTATTTTCTGCGGTGCGCATGCGCAGTTCGATCAAAACTGCGAATTTACGTGTATACCACACGTAAATTCGCAGAAAAACGTAGAGCAGGATCTGCCCCAATATGTTTAAATCCTGTTAAAAACATTTCCAGCATATGCAAATATTTCACTGCAGACACTGCAAAAGCTCTCATCCATGGACTAATCATCTCCCTCATTGATTATTGCAATGCTCTTCTTATTGGACTCCCAAAATATAAAATTACCCCCCCCCCTCTACAGTCTATATTGCATGCAGCAGCAAGACTGATCTTCCTTGCAAAACGATCTTCTAGAGCTTGTTCACTGTGTGAGTCTCTACATTGGTTGCCTGTAATTTACAGAATCAAATACAAAATCCTTTTACTAACCTACAAAGCCATCAACAAGACTGCACCCGCATACATATCCTCACTGATCCCTGGATTTATCTCGGCTTGCTCTCTCAGATCTTCACAGGACATACAGCTCTCCTCTACACTAAAATAATTCTCTAATTCTCTGGTTTCTGATTACAGGACTTCTCCTGGGCTGCACACACTCTCTGGAATACCCTTTCTCATTCTCAACCTTCACCTACCCTATTTAGGCTTTGCTCTCCAATTTCCCTTTATATTACATGATTAACACAAATGTTCACACTTTCTCTTTCCATACTAAAATGATCCCTAGTCCTGCTACTATCACTGCTTAGTGACTGGATAATACATAGCACTGAGCATTTTTACCATACAAGCAGATTGTTCCAATGTGTGATTTAGAAAACTTTCTCTTATATATCAAACTCAAAGTCCTATAGATTGTAGCCTTGCAAGCAGGACCCTCTTACCCACTGTCTGTTTGAACTGGATCCTGCATGTCTTATCACAGCAGCTAATTCGATGCATTTTTAATAACATCCTTTTATACTTTTTGTTTTCCTCTAGATTCTGGGCCAACTTTTAAAATAGATTCAGTTCCTGAAATAATAGAGTACCAGGATGTTACTCTAACTTGTTCTATAAATTATTACTGCCCTCTCTATAACATCAGCTTGTCTTGGATTGAAAATGTAAAGGGTGAAAAAAAGATGGAAACAAAAAGAGATACAAGTGGCGTGAGCACCAAAATCACTTTAAATTTCCGTCCGTTGTGGACCAACCACAACACAAACATCACGTGTGTATTTCTTCAGGGGAGTCAGGAGAAACGCGAGACTATACAGCTCGACGTGAAGTGTAAGTCATTTCAACAATCCAGCTACAATGTAGACTAAGCTAGAGATATACTCAGATAGCGTAACATGTGTCTGGAAACTTTAGCACTTGTGCATACAGAACTTAAGTGAAACACCAGGATGTACGCAGCAGATGTTACAACATGTAATGCTGAACGTACGTACCAGACTACTATCAACAGCGTAACTCAGACGAAGGGGCGTGCCAGCTATACGACACCCATAATTACGCTTCGGAGGCGGGGTGAGGCATTTAAATCATACAGTATGGGCATGCTAAGGCACGTAAGTACGTGCAGCCATTATGGCCGTCAAGAGTTACGTTTGGAAAAGTGAAGGTGGGGTTTGGAAAGCGTAACACGGCTAAATTAAGTACGGCCGAGGGGAGCGCCAAGGGAAGTGCATAGTAAATACGCTAGCGTAAATGCGCTATGCTAGAAAACATAATGAAAACGTAGCTCTGGATCTGGCCAATGGTTTGTTAAGTAGGCACGTACTTAAGCAACTTAAACACAGAAATAGGCATGGCCTTTAAAGACCACATGTACGCAATCTACATAACGAAACACTACGTAGATAGCGTAAAATAGTTACAACATGTGCGTAGTATCTCTGCACTTATAACTAGGCATGTAAGTAAAAAAAATCATAGTTGAGAATCTGGTCCAAACAAACTAGTCGGATTTGCAAAATTTGTTTAGAGAGATGTCGCGGTAACAACTCTATATGATAGAAAAATGGTCATAAAAGAACACTACCATCATTTTAGTGTTGGCATGTTCACTGTTGGAATTCAATTCATCGCAACAGCAGACCACACAGGTAAATCAGGCCCATATTACATACAAACTTTGAAGCCATAACTTACTTGATGTACTTTTTGTTCAATTAATGATACTCAAGGTTACTTATATTTTTATTGTATTATTGTATTTTTACAATGTAATTTTTGTCTGTTCATTATTATTTTGTCATATGGGTGTCGTTGATTTTTTTGTTTTTACATACACTTGCCAAATGAGTCAATTACATTTTTTTGAACACCTCAGTTTAGCCCAGATTATTTTGTCAATCGCTCAACTCTAACAAGTGCAGGGCAACTAGATTGATCAAGGATTTGTGACAATATGTCACTCACTCATCCCCACAACAAACCAGTCTCCACCAGGGTCAAAAACCCAAATCATTGGGACCCGTAAAATTTGGGCAAGTTTTTCTGATGTGCTATTTTTGTGTCTGGTAGCTGGAACTAGACTTAGAATGTTGATGAAGAGGGACCCCCAAAGGCTAGACCACACAATCCAGGTTGTAACTACCATGCACATAGTCTTCTGACAGCTGGATGCATGCACGTGTATAGCACATTACATTGGCTGCAATCTTATTAAAACTCACAGAAGTTAGGGGGGAAATCAAGTTTAAATCCAGGTCCCAAAGACATTGCAATTGTTGAACTGATGAACTACCAGAGTATTAAGGGGAGAAACTAAGGCAATCCCACAATATTCCCCCTCCCCTCACCTATTTTGGGAAGTCATTGTGGTGCCATACCCAGGGGTGCTCCCATTTATTTATAATAAGACTACATAGACATCATAGCGCATTACAGAGAATATTTCACACTCACATCATTTTCTGCCCCATTGGAGCTGCTAAATTCCCTAACATAAACATACATATACACAGATTAGAGTTAATTTAGTCTGCAGTCAATTAACCAACCAGCGTGGTTTTTTTTAGAGTGTTGGAGGAAACTGGAGTATCCTGAGGAAACATACACAGACACGGGGAGAACATACAAACTCCACACAGATAAGGCCTAGTCCAGGAATCAAAGTCATGACCACAGTGCTGTGAGACAAAAGCGTTAATTACTGAGCCACCATGCTCAGGCTGCAATATAAACAGTACCATCACTGATATAGATGGCACGCACTCTACGATGGGGGAGCGATGTTTCCTAAAGACCCTGATTTCCAGTATTGACTACTTACCCCAATATATAGGTAGCAGTACAAGGTTCCCTAACTGTTGATGGGGGGTGTGGGGTTCCTAAAAGTTAGTCTTCCATGAACCCTAATGGATCTTAACCAGATGTTGGTAACATCTACTGAGTGAAAGATTTAATACTGATATTTTTTTTTTCATCTTTCTTTTTAATAGTTTCAAGCTAAACATAAGTTGCTTAAGGCTTTTACCCCATATCTGTCCCCTTACTAGTCCATTCCAGCTTTTGAATTAACCAAACACCTTTCATCATTAGGGTTTTTTTTTGCATTTTCATTGTTTTTTTTTTTTCAGATTCTCCAAAAAACGTCAAGATTTGGTCCAACAATACTTTCCAATTCAGGGAAGGCACATATCTAACTCTGGAATGTACAGTTGAACAAAGCAATCCACCAGTTGACACGTTTACATGGTACAAAAATGGTGGAGAAATAGCTCTAAGCACAAGTCAAATTAAAGTGACTGAAGAGGGAAAGTACTATTGTAAAGCCAAAAATAAGGTGGCCGCAACTCAGTCAAACGCTGTGCAGATCTCTATGTTGTGTAAGTAATCTGACCCGTGCTGAAATGGTCATGCTGTGGTGTAAAGTAAAGTGGCAAAAAATAACTTTATAGACAATAAACAAAAAAAACAGCATCTTGTTTCTCTAAATGTTCCCAAGACTTATGCAAACACTTTAGTAATATACTTGCAAAGACAAATAATAATAAAAAAATCTTTGCATATTTTTTTTTCTCAAACGTTTATCTAAAGGAGAGTACCTTTTTTTATTTACATTTTCAAAAAGGCAAATGCAAATTGTTTGGTAGTAAATATTTTATTTTCCTTATTAGTATTAAATAATATATAAATAACAGTCTGAAAGTTCAGTGCTTATGCAGGATCATTTTATGAGGTTTCCAAACAAATAAAATAATGAATATCATTATTTTGATGGCATAACAGAGGTAGATTTATAAGGTGGTGTCCATAACAACCAAATAGATTCTTGCTATTGTCTTGTAAACCAGTCCTCTGGTGTAATTGCTAGCATGTTTCCCAGGTCTCTTTATAATCACAGGTGTTTTAATGAGTACCACCTGTGGATATTTTCACATATGTCAGTTAGTAATGAACACACCTGTCCTCCAGCAAGGAGACCTGGAGAGCATGCATTGTTAATGGTACCTGAGAACAGTGGCTCGTTCTAGACTGTACTGTTACATGATAGCTAGAATCTGTTTCCTTGTCATGACTCTCTGTGGAAAAATCTTTCTCGCCCAATAAGATTTTCCCCCAGGCTTGGAACATTCAATGGCTCTTTTAAAACTCTTCAGATTAGTTTACCAAATTGATCAACCACCCTCTTACTGTCCTTGGGTTAGATCCTGACCCCCGCACACTTTACATGCAAGGGTCTATGGTTATGCTCCCATAGCGGGGAGCCCACGCCCCCTGCACTCCTCGCTGCTAGCAGGAAATCCTACCTTAACTTTTACGACCCCTCATTTACATGGCTATACCCACCTATATGGCGGAGATACATAGATTGTAAGTGAAGGGTCTGCCACTTCATTGTAAGTACTAATGTACATAACTTAATTACGTTAGAACTTATATACAGGGGACATCTAGGGCGTGCTTGTGCAGATATTCCGAGACAGGGGATTTACGCAAATGACTTGCGTAAGTCCCCTGTCGGCCAGCGTTGAGTATCCGGCCCCTTCTTCTCTAAAAATAACCTCAGTATCCCCACCCTTAACCATAGCCCATTCGATTGGCCCTTAGGTTACAGACTGAAGCTGGTTACAAACTATACCATGTTCCCAGTGGCTAACATAACGTTGTGATCACCTGAAACAGTGCATGGTGACTGGATGATAATCGTGACAATTATTGAACATTTTTGGACCATTAGCCTGTATCATACACTACACAGACATAGGAAGTCTTTGGCCCTCCAGGTGTTATATAGCTTCCAGCTTAACATTACTTTGTAACTGCATAATACAGACCCCTTTACTCCTTTGCCTTAAAACCCACCCAGTATTACTTATTTGAAGATTTAGGGCCTGATCCAGAGCTACGATGTTACACTGAGCGCGCCCCCTGTGCGGGCATATGGCCCCTTCCTTACGCCGGCTGAAAGCTACCCTAGCTTCGCCCGGCGTAAGGAAGGGGCCATACGCTCACACAGCGTATGGCCTCTTAGCACGCCACCCCAACCTCATTTACTTACCTTCCCCCGCCCACCAGCTGTAACGTGAGCGTAGGGACGATGGAGGACGTCCCCTCCGGCGTAGATCGGGCATTTCCATAGTAACGCCGGGCAACATCTGCCCGGCGCATGCGCATTACAGCTACGGCCGCCGTACTAGCGACGGCGGCTGTA